>JAVQJF010095188.1:0-15589 GCA_036023855.1 Gadopsis marmoratus | reverse complement strand
GCTGGGTTCTGGGTTTCTTTGAATAAAATCTCTCCTGTGGCATTGGAGGTGGGTTGTGCGGGGGGGGGGGGGGGGTGGTGGTGTTAGGGTGGAAAACAACATTCTTGGCGTGCCATGGCTCGACACTTGCATAGGCCCACAGAGACGCTCTACATTAGTCTGAAGCAGCTTAATGTAGAAAGGAATGCTCCCTCTAAGTCACGTATCGCACTGGTGCCTCTGTTGTGCTTTGTGGACTGTCATCATGAAGTTTTTTTTATATTGAGAGCGCAAAAAAAAAAAAAAGCAAACCCCAAAAGGCCTCCTGCTGTTTGTGATCAAAGTGTTTTCTTGTGTCTTATTCATGCAGTAGCTGATCACGCCTTATTATTCCATTTTGGAACACGTCCTCTCCGTCGCTGATCAGTTTTAAACACACTTCCAGCGCTCATCCATTTGATTTATTCATGAATTTAATCTACCTTTGCCAGTTAATTACTTGAGTGTAATTTCAGGAAAAAACACCACATGGCAATCAGCCATATAGTGGCAGCCATCACTGACTCAAGGGTCGGCATCCAATCAACACGATAGCATCAGAAATACACACAGGGCCAATGTTATGGCTGGCACATGGGTGGGGGGTCCTGCCTTAGGCTGTGCTCGCGCCGTGACCCCACAGATGCCACGCCAGTGGTCACGGCGGAGACCCAACGCCCTGGGGTTCTCACTGCCCAGTCTTAAATCGGGATTGGCTACGACGTTATCGGCCCTCGCCACTCTACTGGTGGGCTTTGGGGAACTGGGAAAAAGGGGGCTTTGCTGGCAAGTCTTCCCCCTGTAGCCGTGGTAACAGCATCAGTGGCACGTGACTGTCTGTAAGTGCAAGTGTATGAGGGATGGAAAGGGGCGTGGGCTTGGGGGGGGTGGGGTGGTAGTTGGGGCTGAATAAAGGGTTAAGCACGCATGAGTAGGAGCAAAGTAGGCCACAACAATAAGGGGGGAGGAGGGGTGTCCATACGCCTTCACTGTACAGCAGGATGAAGATGTACGTGTACTGTGTGTGTGTGTGTGTGTGTGTGTGTGTGTGTGTGTGTGTCTGTGTGTGTGTCTTTATGGGGGGTTGGGTTAATAGGTGGAAGGATGTTGTTTTGGGGCAGACGCTCCCTCTGACTCCCCTCAGGAGGTGTACTGAAGAGTGGAGGGGAATCAGGATGGATGTAGTGTCAAAGGTCGACTCCTGCTCCTCCTAGCTGGAAAAAATTAGCTTTCGCTGCACTGTACCCCATTTTACACACGCACACACACACGCACACACACAGATACTATCGTCGACACAAACGGATTGCTTGTCCAATTTTAAATCCCCTAGAGTTGTTACAGTCATCGCTTATGCAATAGGGTTGAATGAACAAAACAAAAACAAGCCGCAATATCATTAGATCATACTTCGAAAAACAGGCCAAGATATCTCTCTCCCTCCCTCTCTCTCTCACACACACGGCCAAAACCAGACACACACTGTCTGACTTACAGACACAGCATGGTGGGGTCAGCCTCGCCTGTACTGTCTGTTTAACATGGGAAGGAAGCTGCCCACACGCACACACACACACACACACACACACATCTCCCAGCTGTGTGCTGAGATTTCTATCTCTCCTAGGACGCACCCTTTAAAAACACAGACGCCCCCATAAACACCCCCCCCCCCACACACACACACACACACACACACACACACACACACTGTACCAAAAATACTCTATCTAGTCTCGGGTTACTGTCACACTTTTACCGCTTCCATTCTGGCTGTTAAATCAAAACACACTTCAGTTGAAGTCATATTACTGCCTTCCACAGGCGTTTAGAAATTGCAGATACACTAAAAAGCAACCAACATCCATTAACAGGGGTAAAAGTAAAAGTAATGGTCGCACAATTACTTCAATTCGGGTAAATAAACACATCTCAGTCAAGATCTCCCGTCAGGTTGTAAGCTGTGTTTAGAGGAAACCCATGGCCCGGGCCTGCCACGCAAAGACAAACAGCTATGATGAGAGAGCGTGCAGGAGCTGGAAATGCCGTAATTAACACATGGCCTCAATCACGCATCCTGAATACATTTTCACTCTCTGACTCACTCCTCCTTTGTCGGCCTGTCTCCCTTCACCCCAATCATTTTCCCATCCTGCCTGTCTCTGTCTCTCTCTCTCTCTCACACACACACACACACACACACACACACACACACGTGCATCTATCATTCCGCCTCCACATACATACAGACAGACAGAATCTCACACAACAAGCTGAGTGGAACCACCCACACATGCAGCGAGCAGACACCTACATGCGCTCACACAGTGACACAATCTCTTATACCCCCTGCATTTATACCAGGATCTTGTTAAAGCCATGGCAACCGCATCCCCCATCCACCAGCCTTCAATCCATCCGTGTGTGACATAGACGCAATCGGCACTGTTACATTGTCGGGGGTCGAGCTGGTGGCCGTGGTAACGGAGCTGAACGTCAAATCTGGTTCACATTCATTTTGACACATAACCAGAGATATTTCTGAAAAAGGTAGGAGGTGACAACTCAATGCCTTCTTACCGTTAAATGACCGATTATTTGTTGTGCTCCATGAATCCTCACTTTTACCTTTCTCCAGTGGCTTTCAAACACTCTTTTCATTTCTTGTTTTTCAATCAAGATACATTTTGAAATCAAAATCTGAATTTAAATGCATGGTGGCCCGCTGCAGAGCTACCAAGAATGTTGCAAATGCTGCAAAGACAATTTGGTAACTCACGTGAACATATATCTTTAAGCTGACTCAAGGCCACCTGACCTTCCACCTCTCCTCCTACTATACACCCACACACATACACACCTCACCACCAACGACAACACAAATATACTTTGCATTTCAACCTCACCTGCAATGTGCACTTCACCTCAGGACTTCGACGAACTCGAGAAAATTCCATTTCAGCACACACACATCCCCATCAATCTCCTCGCCTCCACCTCTACCTATAAACCTTTAACCTTAAGTCCAGCTCCAAGTTGCCTTGGAGCTCTCTCCATCATCCCACCACCACCTCCCACACCAAACCCTCCTCATCTCAGAGGAAGTGGATCCTGCTCCAATTAAGCAGGCATTCCTCACATGCTTTCAGGCGTCTTGAAAGTACTTTAGTAGTTAAATTCTCCTTTCGCTTTAACTTTTGTTTACATGTCCGGCTGGCTCTGCTCTGAGAGCGTGGGGGTGAATGATCACAGGTTTTGGGCCATTAACATGGGGCAAAGACAAAATCATTAACTGAAGTGTTCGTTTACAGTGGAGCCTTACGTTTGGTTCAGTGTGTGAAAAACACAAAAAACTGAAACTCGTGTTTTTCCACGAAAGCCTTTGAATACCTTTAGACATTGAGATGAATGATATGCAATGAGCAGTAGACCCTGGCCAGCTGTGGTAATGCACAGTCAGTCACTGAGTAGCTGTAGCACTTTCAATGAGGTTTTGTCCAGAGTGTAAAAATAAAGTTCAACAAATTGGTTCATTTTCAATTGTTTGTGTCTTTGTTGGTAGATTTTTCTCACTTGTTTTAAACGAAATACTGTAAGATAGCGGTTTATATATTAATGATCATATAGTATGATGTAGGATGATAAATTATGTTGCAGCATTGATCAAATTACATAGCCAATTATTCTTATTTTAAACTGCCAGTCGTGATCCAGGTAAAGTTCCTCACCTGTTTTGAAGATCTCGTAGCGCAGGGAGAAGCCCGCCCCCTGGTGGGCGTAGTCTGAGACGAATCTGATCTGGAGGGAGGGTCCAGATGAGATGATTGGTGCTGGGGCGATGTTGCTGCAGTGTCGACCCAGAACATCTGCATTTTCTGTATTCCCGTCGCGGATCTCGATGAAGTCATACCTGATCCCCCCAAAAAAAGGGGATAACAAAGAAAGAGATTATTTCCTGTTGCTTTAAAATGTTTTCGCACAAGCATCCTTCAGAAAAGGATCTTAACATTCAGTTTACATTGGGCTTAATGCAGCAGGAAGGGATTACGAGAGGTAAAGAGATAAAAGGAGCGCGGTGGAGGGTAGATAAACATAGATAGATAGTTATGGGGTTATGATGCAACAAGCTAAGCTAATAAAAACCAGACAGGTGTGGACCTATTTACCATCAGCATTCAGCCTCAGGACAGAATGCACAGTGTCCAGGCAAAGCATTAAGGAACACAACACAACATTAAGACACGAACAAATATATCTGCCACACAGTTGGCTCCCAGACAAAGCATCTCCAGCTTAGTCGTGCGCTTTACCCTGAGCTACATCCAGTAAATTCAGCTCTTACGACCCAGATTTGATCGGGATCACATGAGCTTGGGGTGCGCAATCCCCAAATTATTGATTCCTGGATCACAGGAAGGAAAATGGAGGCAGGGCTGTGTTGAGCGGGCTGCACGCTGAGGGTGAAGATGCAGGCCAACAGACAGCTGGACGGATTCGTTAATAAGAAGCGTAAAAATAGACAGAAGCTCATGAAAAAATAAAGAGGCGAGAGGAAAGGTGAGGACATTAGCAGCTCTAGGGGGGTGAGTCGCGGGTTCAGAGAGAAAGAATTTGCATAAATAAATGTGAGGAAAAAAGAAACCTCGCTTTACAGTCTTCCGCATGCTCCAGCTCTCAGCTCATCGTGACCTTTGACTAGCCAGCTGACCCTGAACGATTAAAGCAAATTCTTAACCATCAGGTCAGTGTGTGTGTGAGAGGGAGAGAGAGCCCACTTGGCTGATCCAGAATTAGCTCATAGCCCCTGCATGTCATTCCTCTAACATTACGAGACACATGCAACAGCAGAGCCACAGACAGAGGCAACACACTTAACGGCCTGTGGTTGGTGTTTTATTAACCATTGACAAAATGTCATCACTGTAAACATGTTGCCATGTCTCCAGTCTGTTGTGCTTTTCTACTTGCTCCTAAGAACATGCAAAACATGACATTGTTGCTAGGTTAAATATACAGTTAGGCCTCCATGCCCATATATATAATACAGAATAATATGGAAAGGAGAGAATTAGTGGGAATAAACACCCCAGTGAAGCACAGCTTGACACAAGATGAGTGCAGTAAGTTGTCTGCCTGGTGAATGAACGTCTTATTTTAAAGTTAAAGCACCCTTGCATCACTTTCAGTATGTTCAAACGGCTGCTACACTCTTTGTTACGCTTAAATGTGTCCAGCCTGTGTGGCAAAGCCATCTGGTACATCAGATGCCGTTTCCAGAGAAAGTTTCAATACCTCTGTTTACTTGGCAACATTTTTAGGCCTCAGACGGGTGAGTACAGCACAGTGGAAACTGTCATTTACTGTAAAACACACTCTTTCTAGGCACTTACCTGCAATAATTGATACCATAGCCTTGTTGATGTGATTAAGAAAAGGACCAGCCCGTGCCTGCGTGCCGACAGTGAACCACCAGGTTTTAAGGTAATAATTTGCGGTTGTGACAATATTGAAAGGTGTGGAAAACTCCTTAATTTCTGTTTGTTGCTATCTCAGCGCGTAAGTACTGGTTAAAATAAGTTAGACTGCATTTTACTTGGGTAACGTTCTTCCTAAACGGGGCAGTCATACCAAACGTACTCTTCATATTTGACCTCTTTTTGTGAGCATGTGTCTTTGCTGGTGCTGCATGTATCTGCATTGTCTGTTAACTGTCGTCTTTCGAGTTGCGCAACTGTGAATAATTTCCATGTAATTCTCGTTTCCATGATTTTCATCCTCGGTTCTCTCCCTCTCACCGGTGCTAACAAGTGCCCCCCCCTCTTCCCCCGTCATTGTGATTCCCTGCGTAACTAACTGCACCGCCGCAGGAGCCCTGCAGCTACGTTGAGGACACCCTCCCAACATAGACACACTCTTCTCAATTAGTTCATATGACGAAGCCGTCAAGAAAACAACGGGGCCGCCGTTGTCTCAGTAATTACCGTGATGGGCTCTTTGATGCTGAAAACCACCACAGACGTCTCAGGATTTCCAGTCAGTTTTAAACACAGCATTTTGCTAATGTTCCAAACAGGAAATTGTTGGGTGTTACTTCCCCAAGCTAAAAAAGTACTCGACAAAGCTGAGAGGCACCAATCAACAGTCGGCTGTGTTTCTTTGTGGTATTTAAGCACTAAGACTGCTTTTGTGCTGCAGCTTGGAATAAAACCTGGATTAAGTGGAGTCACTAAGCCTCCTTTTATTCTCACTCCTGCAGTGCATTGATTCCTGCACGGAGCATTCAGGCTAAGACTGCTGATGGGGGGGATAATCTCGACCACATTAATCTGGCTCATGTACAGGTGACGGTCAAAGTGTGACAAAGTTGCAATGAGACTGTAACATCACCAAACACATTGTCTGCACCACGCAGGCATCTGACTGACGGCAATGCGTCTCATTTAATTAAAACAGTATGCAATGATCAGAATACAGCAGCAAAGTGAAATTGTAATGAAGCCGTTATGGCAACTGTTTCGGTCCCGATTTCACAAAATGATGCTGGTAGCAGCGGCTGCACACAATGTGGCATCTTTGCTATATTTACATGAATTTTCCACACTGTTGCTGCTGTCAGTTTCCTTTGTTGACTGAACTTCTGAACTTAAAAGGGGATGCTGATTTTAAAGGGGTACTACACTAATTTTACACCTAAAGATCAGTCATATAATGCTGTCAGTGGCTCTGGAGGAGCTTCATCAAACACCTAGTGACACCTATTAAGGGAAAGTATGTGTAAGAAACTGGGGTTGTGGAGTTTTAAAGATGAGGGTGTCTAATGAAAGGTGGTATCGAGTTGCATTGTGGGAACTGCAGTGTTTTCGACTAAAAGTCGAGACATATCTGCCTGTGCTGCAGCATTTTTCGGCTGTCTGTCTGTCTCTCTTGAGCCCCTCAACTGTATGGGAGTGCATTACTAAATCGCTTGAGTGCTCTTGCGCCAATTCACATTATATCTGTGCACCAGCATGGAAGAGCACACGTGAATTATTCAAAAACAGATGTCATTCTCCTCTAAAGCAATCCATATATTAGGTCCAAATACATACTCACACGCCCAGCAGTTAAAGTATGTGACGGTTGAGGCTGAAGCTAATCTGCACAAAAGAAGGCCTGACGAGCACCCGTGCTGGTGAGTAAAGAAGCCGTTGTCCAATTCTCTTATACATGCCTTGCTTGTAATCCTGCATTACAGAGGCGATCGTGAAGGCTTTAGCGGCAAGCTCCCACGGTGAGCATGTGAGAGCCACGGCTATCCCCAAGTACGCCTGCTTAGGGCTGTATCTGACACATGCTTAGGGAAAACACACACTCAAACATGTGCCAACAAACACACACATTCGGATAGAAAGACATGCACGCGCACACACACTCAGATGTGCGCGTACACACTCGGCACTGTATTGCCAACACCAAGGATAAAAGGCCTGCGAAAGAGCTGAGAGCCTAATTAGGTTTTAATTGATTTTGGAGTGGGTCTCTATCCTTCTCTCTCTCTCTCTCTCTCTCACTCTCTCCTGTCGTGGATTAGCGTCAGTGGGTGAGTATTCCTCAGATGTGACTATTGACCTGTTCGCTCAGCCTCTCTCCAGGCTCTGATGAATACATGCATGATGAGTGTGAGAGCCCACTGCGTTGTCTGCCTCTCTCTTTCTCGAACGCTCACTTGAACGCATTCCACGACATTGTACACACACACACACACACACACACAAACACATTCAAGCATTCACGCAGCCCCCCCCCCCCGCCAATCCAGATCCAGATTCCATTAGGAGTTGTTTTGATCCCTGTCTGACACCATCCATTCCCCGATTTCTGTCTGTCTGGCAGTCTGTCTGGGTCTGCATGGCCGGTCCTGTGTTTGGGGAACCATTACGGGGCCCCAGTTTCACCCCCCCCTTCCTCCTCCACCCTCATTTCGCCCATAGAGAATAACTGGAGCAGAGGGAGAGGGGTTAAGGAAACTAAAAACCCTTAAGGGCCAGTAATTCTGCACCAGTCCAGACACGTCCTCTCTTCCCCTGCTCTCATATATCACTCCTCCACAGCCCCTCTGCCAAAACAACTAATTGGCTTTCACACCTTTGCTGTTTGTCAGGGACCAGGGATGTTTCCTGCAGGCATCGGAAACATAACTGCAGTATTCACTGTATGTATATTTATAGTTCTCTCCCCGAGCCTTTTGTAGCCTTCAGGGCTCCACCAGTGGTCATTCTCCTTGCCATTATCACCAGTCAGTTTGGTCATCTTGCTCTAGGGATCAGTAATATTCACATTTATACAAACCCTGTTGCTACCTTCTTTTTTTATCTTCAGCAAAGGAGTCCTCATTTAACTACTTGCCTACGAGAAAACTAGCTTGGGATATTGTGTTTCACTTAGTGAAATCTAAATGCCTACATAAACACATAAAGAATTCAGTGGGAGCCTCGAAATTACACAAAAGATTAACACGTAATTTGCTGCGGGTGCGTCACGGTCATCTGATTTATTTTGTTTGTGCTGATAAAAGCAACAGCTGCTCGAGAATATCAGCAAACTGCACTTGGCTGTGCTCAGACACTTGAGGGCTTCAGTTGGAAAGATTTTCCTCTCTGCTCCATTGTGTTTCCCCCCCCCCCTGTTTTTCACTCTCAGAGCACAAGATCCCCATCGGGTAAACAATGACGACCCGCCTGTCGCTTCTTTCTTCTTCCTTTTGATGATGTACAGATGCAGAAATTAAGTAAGGCGGAGTGTGTACAGTAGATACACACCCAGATGCTCAAGCATCTACACACTACCACCCACTCCTGCCGCCCTCGATGGGGACTCTAATAAACCATAAGTGCCTCTGAAATATTAACTAGATGCTGCAAGCAAAATCCCTGCAGATCCACAGGGCCTGCCATCTTCAATCTAGCCCCCAAAACAAATAGCACTCCCCTTCTTCACGTCCTCATGCCTCACCTCCCTCCTCTGCTGTCCATCACAGATTCATACTTACAGATGACTGGGGCCAAACCGCTGACCACAGGCAGTCTGGATCTCAGCCCCAGACTTTCTAGTGCTGCATCGATCGGAAACATCAGACTATAACTGCTGTCGGAGCTGAAGCCGTGACCCTGCTGCCCCTGCTGGATGCATTTTAAATCGACCCCTATATATGCGACAGAGATTTTACTCACTGTGTTGCAATTCATCCACTCACATTCACATTTTGATCCAGCGCAGAATTTAGATCCTCCAGCGGACTCTGCTAACATGTTTTTGCTTACATGCTGCACACGGCTGGACTAATAGCTTTGATGCATTGCTCACATCTGAATGTGTCTCTGTGGCAGGCAAGAGAAATTGATCAAAGAAATCATTTGAAATGGTTGATAACACTGGTTGCTACATTTACCCATACCTGCTACTTATTATATCATCATTACAGCAGTGTCAACTGTGAAAGTCATGACCGCTGGACACTGATGACCATGGTCTTGTCCTAAATGCCGGCCAAGTGCCAGATATTGACAAATCAGAACCGTAACAACTCCCTTTAGTCGTGACCTCTGGCAACTCATCCGTCTGTCCTTTCATCCTTAACCATCACCCTCCTCCTCCTCTTCATCTCCTTCCCTCTCTCCCTCCGGCCACTGCTGATCATCTATCGATTTTCCATTGCAAGCGGAATACAGACATTGATCTCACACATCTCCGCCCCCCAGAAAGAGTGGTGATATCATGCACACACACACACACTCATGCAAACCCAGCAGAGCTGTTGCTATGTGTTGGAGGGATCTCTCACTGTGAACATGCATGTCACAGGCCAAGGGGATTTACTGCTTTGTGTGTGTGTGTGTGTGTGTGTGTGTGTGTGATGTTATAAAGTTATATCATCAGATCTTCCCACCTCAGGCTGCATTCAAAAACAAATAACCAAATAAAAAGTGAGACAATAAAAACCACAGCAGTGGAAGAAATGGATCTTCCTGAATGAGTACAGTTTTATTGCGCAACAAAGGCAGGAAAGAGATAGATCAAGAAGGGGAGGGAGGGAGGGGGATGAAGTGAAAGAGCCAAAGAGAAACAGAAAAAGGGAGAGAGGGAGGGAGAATCGTCTCACTCCTCTCACTCTCTCTCTCTCCCCCCTGTTCAGCTCCTGGTATATCACTAGGTAGCATCCTGGGGCTTGGTGATGGCAGATTGCATTAGAGATATGGGCCTGATATTTCATCTAGCCTTTATTACATTTAGTTCGCATCAATCGGCTGGCAACCTGGAGGTAAGAGCTATTTGGCACGCGGCCGAACTCCCCCTGAAATGAAATCCTGAATTAAAGTGCCACCTCAGACACGGAGCGCCTGCATAAGGCTGCAGATTTGATTGCTGCAGTAGAGCCACAGTTTGGCTATGTTGCATCGTCCTAGTGCTGACTGTTTGAACCCACTGAGGGAAAATCACCAGCTGGCCAGGGATATTAGCCAGAGTTCAGACCCCTTGCCTGGGCTGACCAAGCACTTTTCTCCCTTTTATAAGTGCCCAAGGGGGGATATGATGGTTACTGAGCACTTTTACACTGACAGGTTGCATACGTAATTGTGTATGTGCATGTATTTCTAAGCGTATCCACCGAAAACACATGTCCATTTACAGGTTTTATGGCTGTGCTATCGCCTGTATTTTTTTCTGTGTTTCCACGATCAGCAGTCTAGACCACACAATCCTGCGTCTTTCAGGTAACACA
The DNA here is from genome assembly GCA_036023855.1 of Gadopsis marmoratus. Classification (NCBI taxonomy): domain Eukaryota; kingdom Metazoa; phylum Chordata; class Actinopteri; order Centrarchiformes; family Percichthyidae; genus Gadopsis; species Gadopsis marmoratus. The sequence continues at coordinate 4,812 of JAVQJF010095188.1, read as the reverse complement.
CTGCTCTGGTTTTCTCTGCTTCCGTCTCTGTAATCCCAGCTGTCACACAGATTTTCCAGCCTTGACCAAGATGGTGAGCCTTCCACCTCTGCAGCCCTCCGGCTCCCCTCGCCCTAACCTCACGGAGCACTGTGAAAACATGCAAAAGTCTGGTCTCTGCTCACTCACACTGCCGTGCCTAATCATACAGGCAAAAAAAAAGGAAGCTGTCCGTAACTGCTACAGGGCTCGGATCAATCCGGGTAAAAAGCATAGCACAGGACGGAGAGAGCAAGAATATCGAGCTGTACTTTGGCTTTTTCCACTTATTTCTGCACCCCAAAGGGAAATGCATCCGCCATGAAACACAGAAGGGCAAACACATTAGTGTTAGAGGTTATGCAAAAATAAATGTTGGCGTGATCCCCCATTTCTCTAATGGACCTTTAAAATGGGGGTTATCACTGGGGAGGCTGGATGGATAGATGGACGGAGGGAGGGATGGAGGGAGGCGGAGCGGCTAGTCTTACAAACTAATACTCGCTTGCATGCTTGCAGAGTTACTCACATGTAAACGCTTTTTCCCCACCCACGCTCACTGACTCTCTTCCTCTCACACACACAAACACACACACACACACACACACACACATACATACATACAGGATGAAGGGAGATTGAGTGGGAGTGTATGTTAGAGGGCAGGCCAAGGCCTCAGTCCCTCCAGGCGGGCGTAAAAAAAAAATCCCAATAAAACCCTCTGTGGAGAGGAGAAAAGAGGAGGCATTTCAGTTTTCTCTTCCTCCTCCCTCGGCCTCCTCCTGCCCTGCACGCCTTGGGTTGTGAGAAACTGCTTGACACACTGCTTATCAACAACGGAGCCTTTCCTCTTGCTACCACTACAGCGGGGGAAGTCCGCCGTGCTACAGTGTCGACACTGCGACGCTGGTTAAAGCGCTATTACTGAGCAACATATTGCACGGGAGATAATTATGCAACATAAGCGACGGAAACCTGGAGACACAAAGCCGAGACATCAAAATAACATTTCCAGTTCACAGCAAATGTGACACAACTGTGTGAATAGAAGCGACAGTCATTACAAAACCCGTTCACCAAAGCAGCCATTGATGTCCTCATGAAAGTAACATTTTTCTCCTGGCCAGACAACGTGGTTCGTCAGTGAACAATGCAACAGCACCCATCTTGGATTATCTATTCATAAAATGTACAGAGAGTAGGGAGGGTTGGAGCAAGGGAGGGAGAAATAAACGTCCACTGATAAATCTTGCCTGTGTACAGTTTAAACACACCAAATGGACAAAGTCTCAAAATGGGGGGATTGCGTAACATTCTCCCTGACTCAGATGAAACAGTGGAGACCGTGACTTCTTCCTCCTTCCACTGAGGTCAAAGACAATAGACGACCATATGATCTGGATTATTCATGTCTCTGAGAAAGGAAACTGACCAACGCAGTCATATCCAGACAAACAGCTGGGCTTCATTCTCTTCTTCTTCCCTTCCCTGTTTATTCTCTCTCTGACTCCCCCCTTCACAAACTTCAAACTACACCATGATTATTTTATTACCTGGTCTCTCTTTCCCCCCATACTGTCTGCCCTCCGTGTCCAAACACAGATGGGCAGATTTTTAAATGCTGCTTGGCATTTGATAATCAGATGGAGGGGGCTTATAGCCGGAAACTCCTGATGATGCCAGCTAAGTACACAGACGAATACACCGAACGGATTCTCAAAATGTGTCTAAACGTTTCAAAAAAAAACAAACTTTGATCATCTGGATCCAAGCAGAATGGAAGACAAAAATCTTTTGACAAACACTGTATATTGGCAAGTTTAACCAGTGAAAGAAACACGTGGACTAATTATTGAGCCATTTGAATCATTCTTTCCATTCAGTCTTTGTTGTGACCCGCTTTGCTTGTCTGCATTCGCCATCGTGCAAATGAGACCAAAAAGTCGGGATGTGGGAACTAAAATGAGCAACGTTTTCTGCTCTCTGAACTGTTGAGGTTGTGTGCCGCTTACGTGCCCTTGAGCAAAGGAATTCAACCCAGTAATTGCTCTGGAGAACATCGTGCTGAAGGTCTGCGGTTGTGCTGGGCGGCATCCAGGGCGTAATGTGTGTAATGGCGTGAAGGCGCAGAAAGGAGCTTATGTGCTCGACCATTCTGTCGATAAATAATAATTTCATAAAAAGAAAACCACAGTCCACTTAATGGCCTGCGTCTTGCAGAAAGCTTGTATTTACAATTAAAATCTCCTTTGCAGTTGACCTGTTGTGGTCAAAATGTGGAAAATGTTTCAACAACTTGGGATCAAACCAAACCGCCGGCTGTGAATTATAATAGTATGTAAAAGATTTGTGCTTTAACAGGAAATTACTTATTTGAGATACAAATGCTTTTGCAGCATGCTAATGAAAATGTCAACACAGATCAACATTCAGCCAGAATAATAACACACCATGGAGTCTTACTGGTCAAAGCAATTTTACCCTCATAGACAAGGGTGGTACTCGGCACTATTAAGACATTAGCCCCATTATCATGCATGTCCCCTCCCTGTCTTACTTGCAGTCCAGCCTCTCGATCTCAAAGTGTGGGTTGAAGTTGAGGACAATGCGCTGCGAGGACTCCGGTGCCGTGATGATCCAGTGACAGTTCTGGTGAGGGGGGTACTCCAGAGGATAACCGGGGGAGGTGATGTAGCCCGCCTCGACGGCATCGAAGTAGCCTCCACACTCTGTAGGAGACAGAGAGAGCAACAGAACGGAGAGGCAACAGTTATTCACTGTAAATCGAGCACGTCTTTTATTTTAAAACGTAGTTTTGATGCATTTGTGTGAGTTTGCATGGCGGGATGTAAATATCCTCAGTAAATGGTGCACTCCCTAGAACAGGGACTCAGAGGACGCGCTTTCTTTTGCCGCGTTTCTCTGTATGAAGATGTGATGAGCAACAAATGAACGGTAAAACAAAAGAAAGCAATTTAGGCCGTCAGTTAGGAGGAAATTGGAAAAACTTCTCCATTGTGGTCTCTCAATGCGAGTGGGACCACATGGGTAAGCTATTAAAACAATAAAAGATCATCAGTGCCGCATTTGATGAGCACACACACACACACACATACGCAGAGAAACACACAGTGCCTTTTTCACCCTCTTCCACACCCAGGCTCTTATCTCTCTAGTTCCCCCCGTTGGGAGCGTTCTCCAAGTGTAATTGTTGCTCCGGCAAGCCAATCTGCAAACATTAGGACACATTCCCCGATCCTATCACGCTCTCCCAGGAACAATAGCCTGCCAATGGAATCGCTCAGCGGGCTTAGACAGGAAGTGACACACAGACGGCATGTCTAGCGGGGTTCTGGGGTTCACCCCGACTCTGTAATGAGAAGCTAACGCGGCAACAAAGGCCCTATTCTCTGCCTACGCCCTGACAGCTACGGCAGCTCTCGCGCTCCGCGTTATCTCCCGTAAACACGCTAAACACATAAACTCGCATGCAGATACAGAAGGAACATGTATATGGGTATTCTGCATGCACACACGCACACACACATACACTACTGTGCACAATGGTTCTTTTATGACTCTTGCTTTGCAATAGATTTGCAGGCATTATTATTCTTTACGGAGGCAAAGGCGAAATGTGTTCTCCATGACAACAGCGTGAGGTGGTTTAGCTACCTACCTCTATATACAGTATATATATATGTGTGTGTGTGTGTGTGTGTGTGCACGAGGGGGATCTCTAAATGTAATGAACTTTGTGATATTGAACACAAAGACGGACAAATGTTTTCTTAATATTGCAGCTGGCCAAACAGCATACAGAGAAAGGAAAACCCATCAGGCAACAAACTACAGCTGATGTTGTACTGCCATTAGCAATGCACTGCCAAACGGCGGGCTTAACCACTCAGCCGCGGAGCTCAATCTATTCTTGACATAAATGTGTTGATATTCTGGCCTGTTTCTTTCAAATTTCTGTGAAAGCATCAATAAAGGAAGCGGAAAAGAAAAGAAAAAAAAAAAACCAGCAGCAAAGGCTTGAAGTGTAATAGACCCTTCAAGTGATGACATTTCCACCGCCTATTGTGCTTAAAAGGCACACTTAAGATGCTCTGACATTTGATAGAGCTGCGATGGCTTCCTTACTTTGTTACTGGAGAGGAGCAATGCCCACGCTCACACACCAGGCACACACAGCTGCCGGTGATTTCATGTGAGTGCATGACTCCTGCTGCCCACACACACACACACACACAAGTTCAGCTACATGTGCACACATAAAGGCACCGGGATGGATGCTTAAACACACTCCCACGCATTGTGGGCGCGCGCACACACGCAGAGCCGCTGCTCCACGTTCAAACGGCCACCCACACACACACACACACACACACACACACACACACACACACACACACACACCCAAATACGTACAGAGGGTCTGTCAATCACGAGGGCCGACAGAGGTGGAAAAAACAGCTAAATGAAAAATTTCAAAAAGATAGCAGGGATGGTAAAGAATGACAGACTGACGGACACACACACACACAGACATCTCTTTATCTGCTGCGGCTGTGCACAGTCATTGTCGGGGGGGCCTATGGAGCGTCGTGCGGGAGGCATTCAGCACGCAGAGCCCCGGCAGATTAAGCCGTTTGGGGAGAATCCTGCAGCATCGACACTTTTTCCCTGAGCTGCCCATTCAATGGCCTCCAAGGAGGAGGAAGAGGAGGGGTGAGAGGTGAGAGGATAGAGGATAGAGGGAGTGGGAAGGGAAGGGGGGGGGGGATTACA
>JAVQJF010095185.1:0-30773 GCA_036023855.1 Gadopsis marmoratus | reverse complement strand
ATTTTTTAAGTTGGTGTTTTATTACTGGATCTTGCAAACGGTAGATCAGATCATGCGTTTCCAGTGTTCCACCCCTGCACACCCTTACTGTCAGGCCCCGTCGCTGTACATGTGTGTTTTCTGCTGTGAGGTCCTGTGTTTCATGAGCGTTTCTCCCTGTCCTGTGTGAACCACAGTCGTTCTCCGTGTCCGTCTTGTTGTTCTGTGGATTTGAGTTCCTGTGTCTGCGTTTGTGTCCTGTCTCTGCCGCCCTGATGATCAAGTGGTTCCACCTGCCCCCTTGTGTTCACCTGTGGTCCATCCCCTCGTTAGTGTCCTGTGGATTTTAGTGTGTTCAGTTCTCTGTTTCCTTGTGGCGTCATAGTCTCTGTATCCAAGGTCCATGCGAGTGTGTCTATGTTTCCAGTGTCTCTGTTACTGTTACGTGTTTGATGTTCCGCTGCTCCTTGGATAAATTACCGCTTTTCCCTCAGTTATGCCGTTATTAAAGAGCTGTTTGCTTACTGGCTGTGTGCGACTGGGTCCCTCTATTCCTCCACCCACACTCGGTCGTGACAGTATGACGCCACAAGGAAACAGAGAACTGAACAGCTCTATCAACAAGATGATCAGTTTTGGAGAGACTGAAGTTATCATAGGAGTCCTCTGTTAAAGTGAGATATGGCACTGAAGTAAATGCTGATGGAATCACTTCCTTAAATGTAGCTACAGCACTTTCAGATAGACATCTAGTGTAGGAATGTTTGAATAATGGCGTGTTGTCCAGTAATAGCAACTCAAAAGTTATTAAATAATGATCACATAAAAAAGGATTCTGTGGAAAGACTATTAGATGTTCAATATCAACACTGTAGACAAGAACAAGGTTAAAACAGTGAGTGGGTTCATGTTTACTGACAGAAGCCAATTGAATCTAACAAATGAGACAAATGCGGCACTAAGGCTGTTATTATCAACGTCCACATGAATATTAAAATCACCTACAATAATTACTTTATCAGTTTTAAGGACTAAGTCTGATAAGAACTCAGAGAATTCAGATAAAAATTCAGTATATGGTCCAGGAGCGGTACACTATAGCAAATAGAACTGGCCGTAATGTTTTCCAGTTTGGATGTGAAAGACTAAGAACAAGGCTTTCGAATGAGTTATAATTCAGTTTAGGTTTAGGGTTTATTCTTAGGCTTGAGTCAAAGATGGCAGCAACTCCACCTCCTCGGCCTCGAGGAATGTGAGTGTTGATGTGACTGGATTCATTTAGGCTGACATATTCATCATGACACAGCAGGTTTCAGTAAGACAGAATAAATCGATAAGATGGTCTGATATTAGATCATTAACTAGATCTGATGTTGAAGAGTCCACATTTAATTCTCCTGTTTTGTTGCACTGGTGCAGTGGTGGTTTGATTTTGGGTATTTTTTAATGTATTATTTATCTTTAATTACCTGGTTAGTGCTGAAATGTGACTGAACTATGTGATGAGGTTGTTGAGAGTCAGGTGATCTACAAAGCTCTTATGGGTCATGTTTTCACTGAGGAATGGAATATTGCAGTAACTCGTAATTGCAGAAGGGTCTTGATTAGGCTTCTTTAATAATGGTTTGGCGATTGTTAAGAGGACTAGAGAAAATGCCAGATTGTGAAGAGGTGTTCCTGTAGTTAAAACAGTAGTCAGGCAATTGAAGCACTTTTAAAGAATGCAGCAGCAACAACTGGATGAAGGGAGCTGCTACCATTGTTCCAAGATCTCCCATAGTGACAGTAGAGAAGGCAAACAGGCCAGAAGGGCACTTAAGAAAAGCAATGGAGGAGGATCTGAACTAACTGCACAAACACTACATCTGATCTGTCGCGGAGGAAAGCTGCACATGGTTGTGAAGTTCATCTAAAGTTGACAGAGTGAGGCGACAGAAACCAGACAAATGCTGCTGCTGATAACCCAAACCACACCTGCTGGCCTGCTACCAACACTCCTCCCTGACCGACTGGAGTCACACAAAAATCTGGGACTTAGATGCTCTGCTGTCACTTCCGTTATTAAGTAAAAAAATACTTACTATCTAAACATTTTCAAGAAGTTTCCTGGAACCAACCATTTCATTTAATAAGCCTTCTATTGTCCAATGATAAGGACAATAGAAGGCAGTGTTCCAGTTGTACATTTCTTATTAATTTCTTGTAGATACTACAAATCATAATCCAAAAATCCAAATCCTACAAAAAAAGTCAAAGTACAGCAAGTCAAAAATGTATGGATCCATAAAATGAAGTGCTAAGAAATGTGCCCTGCGCGTCTGCCAGGTTCTGTAGAAATCTATTCAAAAGGGACTAAGTTCACTCTTGGAAATACAAATGAATAGTTCTCGTGTGTTGTTTGGCAGCAAGAATCACTCTTTTATCAAGCAGACATGAAGGCAAACAGACGTATATTTTGGAGCGTTTGCCTGATTGACAGTTATCTCGGCCTATCGCATGCATACGTTCTCTGGCTCCACTGCGTACGGAACCCACATCCAGGTTTGGTTCCTGTAACGGACTTACCGTCACCTCCTTGCCCAGGTTGGCTTCTGCGAGGACCTTCTTAATGCCCTCGCTGCTGCCTACGAGCCAGATTTTAGCTTCCACTGGCTGTTTGGTAATTGGCCAGTCTCGGACCTGCAGCTCATACCAGATTGTGCTGAAAATGACAGCAAACTTCAGGAAAACTGACGTGACAGTGGAACATATGCTATCGTAATTGCTAAGCACCAAAGACAAAGTAAATCTTAAGGAACTCTGCTTTAAATCTTTAACCCTTTAAAATATAGAATAACTTGACAGTTTAAGTTTAAGTGGGCTGTTTAAGTGTAATTAGCAATCAATCAATACCCAAATGCATAAACATCAGCAGCTCTGGAGAAAGGCAGCTGGTCCTCGTCCACCTCTGGGCTCATTTTTCGAACAATCTCTGGAGCCAGGTAGTAGATCCAGCCCTGAGGTATCCGGAAAACGTTCTTTCTTCGATACCTACAGACACACACACACACGCATATTTCCAACAACACTAATGAACACAACAACCGTGGCTCACCACACATACAGACCCATTGATTGGAGCAGTGATCTCAGTCCTACCTGCCTTCTTGTACCACTCCAGACATCCCGAACAGGCCAAAGTCCGTAATGACCACCTTGTTTGTGTCATAGAACACGTTCTTAGACTTCAGGTCTTTGTGAATGATGCCTTTGGCATGCAGATAACCCATTCCCTGTAAATCACGAGACAAGACAATTTTATGACAAAGAGTGAAACCTAATGGCAGCTGCAGATATGCATTTTCATTCATACTATTCAAAAGGCCAGCTATGAACCTTTAACAAAAGAATCAAACCACAATGAGTTAAAGATCCCAGGTCACTAGGTTCATCATTGTCTAGTCTAAATTAAGTAAGTATCAGATATGAGCAGTAATGTGCGTATGGTCTATACATTAAAAACTGGCCAATACTGGAAGTTTGAAACATCAACACATAACACAAACAAGTGTAGGGATCCATTAAATCTGGGTTCTAAAGAATCAAGACCAAAATACGTGTTGAGTGAAACACTTTAAATAAGCTTATCAGTGCTCTCTGGTGGACAAACTATGTGACTATCACCTCAGGAATCCACAAAGAAAATGTGCTTTAAGGCTTCCCAAGTATGTCAGTGGCAGCTGGAAGACTGAGCCACTGAATGCTGAAAGGCGAGAGAACGTATTATGCTTGTAAAGTCACAAATACGGGAACGTAATGGCACCAAAACACAAAAATGTCTCCTCATTTACTCAGTCAACATACTGTGTATGGCATTACTGACATAACCCTGATAAACTAATATCTGATCATCTCAGACTTTAATGAACAACAGTTTGTTATGTGAACCTTTGTTCCACAGTGTATCAGAAATCATCATATATTGATATTGAATTTATATTTTATTCTCATTGTGTTTGAAATTCAGCTGGAGGGTTGCTTACCTTTACGATCTCCTGTGCAATCTGTCTGGTTTTATTGATGTCCAGCACGTGACTTCTGTCTCTTACCACAGAGTACAGAGTCAGACCTTTACAGAAGCTGCAGAGAGAACCGTGCAATACTACTGTTACTACGTCAAATCAATATCACAGAAACAGCACATCGCATGCAATAAAGCAAAGCAACAAACATGAAATGGTGCATTAGTGCGTGGAAGTGTGTGCCTGAACATTAGGGAATAGGGAGCTCAGTTTTCGGCTTCACCTGGTGATGATTGCGAGGTGGGGCGGAGCCATGCAGGCGCCCATGAACAGGACCACGTTCTCGTGCCGGGTCTGCCTGTAGTTCATCACCTCCTTCTTGAAGAGCTTCAGGTGATCTTGGTTGTTGCCGTCAATCTCCACCAGGCGAATGGCCACCTCACCGTGCCAGCGGCCCTTATGCACCTTCCCCCAGCGACCCTGGACAGACCCTGGGTCAGCTGTGTTTATGTTGTTATACAGTGGTTTAGTGTGTCTGTATCTCTGTTCACCTTGCCAATAAGCTCTCCCAGCTGCAGCTGCTCATATGGGATGTCCCACTCCTGCAGGTACACGCTGGTCTGGCTGGCCTTGCGAGAGATGGGGCCCCTCCAGCGGCCAGCGGCCCCGCGGCGACACGTGGAAGAGGGCAGGTCATCCAGCCCGTCCTCATCACAGTCCTCAGGGGAAAAGCTCTTCATTGTCCCGCTCTGGTCAGCTGCTTCCTCGTCCTCAGCTGGGTAGTCTACTTCTGCCTCCTCCTCCTGAACCAATAGCAGAAGAAGCACTTTACAAAAGAAGCGCAACAACAAAAGCAACGTTTGCAACAAAGGAAAACCTTAAGTTAATAAAAGAGTACATATTTAGCAGCACGTTATTTGCTCCCCCTGGGATGACTTCCTGCCTAATCCAGGTGGTAATCCAGCTGTGCTCAGAGACAGATTAAACTCAAGCGCACATGAGAGTCCTTCCAACTTCCACTGATGACTAAAATGTGTCAGTGATATAAAAAGAAAAGTGCTCCACAGCAGAACATGAACACGTGCTGTAAACCACATAAACACACCGTTCTTATGATTAACTGGTAAATAAGACAACACAAGAAAACACGGCTGTTTGTCACGTCTAGTTTTTGGGATGCAACCCCTGTGTGTGGCGGCCAGTACTCACCCCACCTGGCTCCGCTGCTGTCAGTTCTGCCTCAGTGACGGCCACCTGTGATGTTCTGAGAAGGAAACCACACGAATTAGCCACCAGCCTTTATGTTATGAGGCTCACATACACACTGACTGACACTGCAGCAGCTGCGAGGCTGAAGAGTTTAAAGAGTCTGATGAATTGGAAGATTTATTAAATATTTTAATCCTAATCTTTTAAGTGGACAGATAAATGACCTCAAACATATATTGCTGTTGGCTCATCAGCCGACGTATATGAAATGTGATGAGCTAATATCAGCCGGTATGGCAGCCGTGATGCCGTCTCTTACCCAGACTCATGGTAGCTGCCGGACGTTTGAACAGCACTGCATGTGGATGCAGGAACATCTGTTGGAAAATACAACTTTAGAATACTGCACTACTGCAAGAGTAATTCCTACCCCACGACCCTGTGGGATAAGCGGTATGGAGAATGAATGAAGATATTGAATACATATATTAGTATATGGGGCCCCTACAGAAAGACTTCCTGCTTCACGATTACCTGACTACTTTCAGTGCTCACACACCTAAAACAACTGCAGTGATCTTTTAATGGAGAGGTTTTAAAGGGCTTAGGGTTGGGACTAAAACGACTAAAATGGTGGCGGACGCAAAAAAGAACGATTAAAATACGTTTGCGTTTCTGCCCTCCTTCTTGACTAAAACAGTGCTTTTGCTCACCCGAAACCTGGGCTGTTCAAAACAGTGTCCAGAGAGAATCAACCTGAAAGCTTGGACTTGTTGTGTGTTTGGGGGAAACCGAGCTTTAGTGCAGCTGTGTAGTAGCTCCAGAATGAGTTATGAGCCACGGACAAATCACAGTTTGATACTAGAAGAAATCAAAGCCGTGGAGATGGAGCTGTGTAGGTGGCGGGTGGGGCAGTCAGGTGATGGGGAAAGTCACCTGGTGGGTGGATGAATAGGAGACAGACTGTGACACTATCAGTTGTCATGTTAACAGTATTGCAGGTTAATGTGACAGCCCTCCAATGACTCCTCCTCCATCAGGGTTACGATGTTTGCTGCTTTAGAAAGGTGTTGAAGCAGCTTCATGGCCATTTTGGAGGCTGAAGGTTTGTGTGTACGTGAGCGATACCAGCGATGGGTGTTGACCTGGGAAGTGGAAGCGGTTGTCCCGCGAGCCCTGCGAAGATGGGTTGGGCGGGGGGGTGGCGGTCACACTCGGGGGGTTATTCTGTTGGAAATGTGCTGGAGAGGAAGGTGTGGAGGAGGTGGCCGATGACGGGTTACTGCTGGAGTCCAGCTGGTTGGAACTGGGGGGAGGCTCCTGCTAGCACACACACATTATTATCACATTATTAAGAACATCATTTATCTCCATTTATTAACACTAAACATGACTATATTCTCTGTATCTTTACCAAAACACTCACCTTGAGAATGACAACAGCCGAGCAGAAAGTAGTTGCACACACACCTGTACTTACCCTCGTGGTTGTTGCCTTTGGTAACGTGCCAAACTGCAGTGGAATCTCTGCTGTGTGATCAATCCGATTATTGATATCTGACGGCACTGATTCTGCCCTGCGCATCTTTGGCACTACAAGTCAGAGTAAAGCATTAGCCACTTTTACATCCCAGTGAATATTAAATAGATTCACAGTTCTGTGCACCGAAACACGTTTCTCTTGCTGTAATCATTCCTCCTGTTCACGCTGGCCATTACGCCAACTTCAAGTTCCCTTTCTATAGCGATCATGTCAGCGATGGGAGACAAAATCCACAGGTTAACAAAGTGCACTCTGAAGCTAACATGAGGCTTAGACATGCATCCCATCCTTTGTGGGTCCTTTGACAATCACACGGCTTCTTCTTGTGCAAAATCCTTTCGTGAGTTTGCCTGTCAAACCTTTAACAAAATATACTTCTGTTTTAATCAGAGTACACTTTTTGTTCTGAGGTGTTTTCAACTGTACTGAAACTCTGGGGAATAAAAAGCAAAGCTAAATCCACAAGCATCTTATCCGTGATGTCATTTTCACTTTAATCAGCACACATCAAAGCCTCACTTTCCATCTAAAAACCACACTCCCAGCTGAAATTCCACTCTTTTAAATGTCATTCCTATCAACCCAAACATCTGTGCTTTCACTGCGGGTGGAAATGTGTTCAGCTGGACCCAAATGATAATTGCCTTTGTTCATGCATCACTTATGTCCTTGAGATGTTATGGGCTCACATATCCATACAGTACTTAACACGTACTGTCTTTCCCTGACAAAGTCATTTAGAAAAGGAGAAGAAGTGATGTTGAGCTTTGCTTACATGTGAGGAACGATATCCGACATGAGGGAGCATCTTTGGTACATTTGTTGTGGCACTTTAACCTGCGAACAGATGGACATGACAGAGCCCAATGACACCAGAACAAGTAGTACTACAGTCCACCAGCGTGGGGGAGGCTGTGTTTGCAGCGGCTTACTTGCAGTGTTTGCACTTGACACCAAACATCATGCTCTTGCGACACACTTGGCAGGTCTGGGAGAGCCAGGACTTGGTTGAAAACCTACAAAGGACAGAGGATAGACAGAGGATATGAAATATTCACTTACAACTAATTCTGATAAGTTCTATATTAAGTGGCAATCTCTTGTAACATTCTTTTCTCATGTGGACCAATCTGGACCAGGCGCTGCTGTAGTGCAAGAACATAATCCTCAAAAATCTCCTGCTACACAGATGGCTAATGTAGGAACATATAAATCCTGGATCAGAATGAAGTATCAAGCTTCATCAGGACATACAGTTTCCATTAAGATAATAAAAGTCACATTTGGATAAGTGAAATTTAAAAACGGGGATTTACTGTGGGTTTCTGAAATGCAATATAAACGCAGCCATGTCACTCAGCCTGTTGCTGAGGCAAGATTAACAGTGAAACATCGGCTGTCTGGTCAGACTGAGCGCTCTGCATTGTTCAAATTCCTGGATTCTGGACTCTCACAGGGATTCAGCAGGAAACCACAGCAGCGATAAGCTGAAAAATGTCTGATTATAGAAACATGACGCAAACAGGAAACTAGTGAGTGCAGGCTCATCGCAGCCAGCCACCTAAACTACGTTAGTCCACCTCAGCCTGTGAAGACAGCTGGATCATGTCTTCTGTGGTTCTGGAAGAGCAAGGAAGGGTCCGTAGCCTAGGTGCATTATGGGAAGATCCAGTGTTTTGTCTCATAAAAGGAAAATGGTAAATGAACCTCAACGGTTCCCAAAGATTACAGATGGGTCTCCATCATGCATTCTCACACACATGTACACGGAGACGAAGCTGCCATTCAAGGTGCTGGCCTCCATCGGGAGTGCCTTGCCCAAGGACACTTCGATACGTGGATATGAGGCGGTGGGATCAAACCGCCAACCCGCTCATCCTGACTAAAGTGGACTAGGCTAAAAGTCGGGAAGTCTGTTGCTGTTTCGATGCTGACCTTTTTGTTGTTAAAATCTGTCTCTTGTTAGTCCAACAAGGCGATGGAACTCAACACTAACCGGACGTGTGCTTGAGTCCCTCAGCAGCTACACTGTAGGCTGTGATTCATAGCTGAGCATTAGATTAGATCATGACCGCGACGCTCATACTGTAACGGTGTTTTCATTCTCTGTTCTCTGTGATAGCGAGCAGTGCTCCAGTGCATCCAGGATCCCTCTGTGATGGTTCACTATATCCTGTCAAGTATTTCTTCTAAATCCAGGCAGGAGGTCTGTAGTGCTGATGGTAACTCACCTGTGTGTTACAGCCAGGCCAATGTCTCTCCTCAGGGTCTGAGGGGAACCCCTGTGCATGGTCACATCTGTGAACAACATCAGAATGTAGGATGTCAAAAACACAAACAGGACAATGAGAGCAGGCCAGTGTATGATATGGGGACTTACTGTCCAGCAGGGTTTGGCTGGCAGGCATCATGTACGGGGCTGAGGCAGGGACAGGACCTGGTGTTCGGGCAGACAGCAGCGGCGACTGCAGCACTGAGTCCTCGAGACTGTTCCCGCTACCGTTGATGTGAAGAGCCGCCAACACTCTGTTCTTCTTACAGATCCTGCAAGGACAGAGAGCAACTAACAACTACTGTAAGTTCTCAGATACAGCAGTGCACTTCACCCTGTGTCTCTGCTACAGTTCAGCTGCACAGCACAAATGACACTGGAAGCAGCAGATACATGTGTGAGTGAAGTACACAGGAAGGGCAGAGCCCTGACCCTGGAGGCTGACTTGGACAAAATTAACAACTCAATGATAATTTTGGTATTTATACAGTTTTACCAGTTGTGGGGCTAAAACTGTAAAGTCTGTCCTGTGGGTGGTTTTACAGAAAACACCACAAGCTCAATTAAAATCAAAGGTTTGAATCCACTGGGGAGCATGAATGTGCTGGTGTGCAAAGTTGGCATTTTGATGTGATGATGACGCTTCATTCAGTTTATTCAGAACACTACGGTCACGTATGCATTTGCTGCTTGGCATCAGCTGCATCCCACATGCTTTGACTAGACTCAAATCAGAGACATTCCATTTCAGGGTCGATGATAACTTGGTATAGTTGATTTAACTAAGATCTAATATGTACAGAGATACAGAGAAACTGTTGTATTGTAATTGTTGGGTGGCGTGTTCCCTCGCAGTGCATCTCTTGATTAAACAGTGATATTCCACTATTTATTATGTTGTCACATAACAACGACAACTTATGCCAGGTGACAGTTTTATTGCTGTTTCATATTTAGCAGCTGAAAGGTAAGGCTCATGGCCAAACAGGAGACTCTGATCTACCATCTTTACCATAAAGACATGACTGCGGTGTTGATTCTAATACCCACTTGTGTGCAGCAGGCTCCTCAATGCGGTTGGCCAGCTGTGACTCATGACTCTTGCTTCTCGTCAGTGCGATGTTGGGAAAGAGCTGCAGCAGTTTGTGTGAAGGCGGCGGCGGCATGTGGGAGGGCCTGGCAGGCCGTGTCTTTGAGGCTTGGATGGTTGGAGGGGTGCTCGGCTCCTGCGTGAAAGCGGCAGTCATTTCCCCAAGCGATATGTAAGGTCTCTGGTCATCTGAGCAAGGCAGCACTGATATTGAGATGGAGCGGCCGTGAGTGCAGGGAGGCTGCAGGAGGGTGGAGGGGCTATCAGAGCTGGAGGGGGGGCTAACGGGAGAGAAGGGATCACTGTCCTGTTGGGGCTCAGAGCTGCAGGAGCCTGAGTCAAAGAGTAAAGGTTACAAGTGAGTAAATGAGCAAAACAGAAAAAAAGTAGAGTAAATATTGTCACACTTAACAAAAAGGTTGTTGGGATGGTTTCTTCTAATCAATCTTATTACATTTATGTGTAAAAACTATTTAAAATGTATCTACTAAAATCCCATCTGAAATGTATCATACTTTTCTGATCACATTCATTTACTGCAACTGCTCAGTAACTTTCTAATCAAGTGTTTGACACCAGTGTAGTGCCCTCTGCAGTACGATGTGTGTAGAACATAAAGAGTGTAACGGTACAAAATCATCATCATCACCAGGACTTTGTTTATGCACTTTTCTATACAGAGTTACAAAGTGGTGAACTGTTAAACGGCGGCATTTAAAGTATGACACAGTAAAAATAGCAAAGAGCACAAACCAAAACAGGATAAAACTGAATTTAAGGAAAGGCTTTCCAATCAAACTGAAGAAAGGATTTCAAAGATGTGTTCCAAAGCTGAGAAAAGGCCGAGCACGAGCGATTGGAACAGTTGGGAGATCTCAGGTTCCGCTGTGGGTTTAAAGGAACATTCTGTTGTGGCACTATGGGTCATGCTAACGTTTTACTCCCCACAGACGTTGTATAGAATCGTGGAAACGAGGACTCGTGCAAAACACGTCTATGTCAGCCTCCTACTGGGCTCCAAATAAACGTGATGTTTGCATTTGGTTGTGTTTTTGCATGTGCTGTCATGTCGCTATGCACTGACCTCTCATGGCCACCGTACTGTGTGGACCATATGCTACCTGGTCCCAGGTTTTCTGATCATTTGATAAAACACAACTTTGTTTGGGAATATACACCAAGTGACCGCAATAATAAAAGTCTAAAAAGATAAACGTGAAATTTCATTCTTGACTTTGGAAACAATAGTTTGACAAAAATACAATTAAAGAACAACCCAAAAGCCAACTTACTAGGATTCAACCAGGTCCCACTTCACCAGCCAAACTATATTTCCAAGAAGAAGAATGAACCTTAAAGGATAGGTTCACATTTTTTCAAGTCCATTTTAAAACATTACTGACGCTGGCAACGTTAACGCTCGCTGTAATCACGTCAGTCAAAGTGAGCTGGGATCGGCTCCTGCATCACTCAGGACATGTGATACAGTGGCAAGAAAGAGTAAGTGAACCCTTTGGCATTTCCTGGCTTTCTGCATTAATTGGTCATAAAATGTAATCTGATCTTCATCGAAGTCACAAGCACAGACAAACAATGTGTGTAATTTAATAAATTATAACCTTTCATGCCTGTTTTATTGAACAGCCCCATTAAACATTCACAGTGCTGGTGGGAAAAGTAAGTGAACCCTTGGATTTAATAACTGGTCCAACCTCCCTTTGGCAGCAATAACCTCAAACAAGAGCTTCCGGTAGCTCTGGATCAGACCTGCACAACGTTCAAGAGGAAGTTTGGATCATTCCTCCTCACTGAACTGCTTCAGCTCAGCCACATTCTTAGGATGTCTGATATGAACAGTTCTCATGAGGTCATTCTGGAGCATCTCTATTGGGTTAAGGTCTGGGCTCTGAGCCACTCGAAAAAAGGTGGATTTTCTTTTTTGAAGCCATTTAATAATAATTGGACCGTTCTGTCGTTTTAATGGTCAATCATGATATACATATGCAGAGAACAGCTCAAACACACATGTTGACCATCCGTCTTCCAGTGGTGACTGTGCACACAACTGGGGCAACTTATGGTTCAGTGACACGTGGACGGACAGGAGGCTGGAATCAGAACACCGATCTAAGGTTCCAAACTACAAAGTCAACAGCTCTAATTCTGGAACCACAACTGACTGACTATGGCCAGGAGCTGGATTCCAACAGCCAACCACAGGGTTGAAAGTCCACAGCTTAACCTGCTGCACCTCCTCCTTAATTATTGAGATGAAAGTCAGACCGTATATTCAGACAATTTTTTCATAAATGCAGGTAATTCCAAAGGGTTCACTTACTTTTTCTTGCCACTGTAGATAATGGATGGACCCACTGGCTGTGAAGCCCTGCGTGACGCTATAGAATTTATTCACAGCAGACATTTTTACTTATCATGGCAGAAAATACACAGTAACAACTACAATGTAGTGTCTCCAGCACCTCTCTGCAGTGTAATATTGGATGTTACCAGGTCTTATTTATTGGGGTTTACATGAACCTTTTATTTACATTGTTACCTGCAGCAGATTTGGGAAAAATAATTCAGAAATGTTGAAACTATGAAAGTGAAAACTGCAGCTGGGCCAAGTATTTTTACTGCAGGGTCAGGTTTGGCCCACAGGCCACTATTTGTCTGCTACTGGTCTATGACAATTAAAGAAATGGTGGACAATATCCACAGTCCTACATGCAAAGTGCATGTCACAGCTCAGGCACAGAGAACAACCGACTTCTCAACGTCAACAAAACTCAGGAGCTGGTCGTTGATTTTAGGGAAAAGGAGGCAAAGACACACACTCCTGTCTACATCAGTGGAGCTGAGATGGAGCAGATGAACAGTTCCTGACAATCAGCATCACAAAGAACCTGTCATGAACATCACACACCTCCACCCTGGTAACGAAAGCTCAGACATGACTATTTCTTAAGGAACATTTTACAGAGGAGCAATAGGAAGCATCCTGACTGGAAACATTACAAACTAGCATGGGATGTGCACGGCCCAGGATTGTAGGGCTCACCGCCCAGATCATCACGTTACCCATCTACTGAGCATCGGTGACATCGCTGCAGGTTCCTGCCCAAAGGATACTAAGACAACACCCCCCCCCAGACACAGCCTGTTCTGCCAAGTGATACATCTGCTGCCGTACCAGCAGACTACAGAGCAGCTTCTTCTATTGTTTTCATGTTCATTCTATGCTAATTTGAAATATTTGTATGTATATTCTGTGTGTGTAGCATGAAGGGGCTACAGCTTTAATTTCAATGTGGGGCCGTACGTTGTAGAATGACTAATAAATGCACCGTGAACCTTGAACCTGTGGCTTTAGGGGCCAGTAGCTGCTATGTTGGGTTGGTAATACTGCTTTGAGGGTTCAAGTGTCAAAAGAAACCACTTATATGAAAACCAGGATGATGATAAATATATCACATAATAATTTATCAAAATTAAGATTAAACAGGATGAATACTGTAAATCAACCCTGATACTATTTATGTATTTTATTTGATGCAGCCAGTGTTCCTGGTTCACCTGTTTCATTAGCACTGGTCAGACAGGAGAGGGCAGCAGTGAGGCGAGGCCGATCCTCTGAGTTGGAGCTGAACATTTGTAGCAACCCGTCCTCTGAGAGCTTCCCTGCTGCAGTGACTGCTTTAAGGACAAGACAAAGATGTTTATCATATCTGTTATGCCAATAATCAGCAGGACATACAGCATGTTACTATCAGTGTGTTTGTGATGAAGGGTCTTACTTCTCGTCTTTGTCTATGATGATAAATGTCTTCTACACAGTCCTTGTCCCTGCACTCATGCTGACTGAACATTTTCTGACACGGCACAGTCTTAACACCACGAGGACATATTCAACTCACAGGAAAATGACATCAGCAAAGTACAGGGAGACTTCTTCTGCTAAGACATGAATTATTAATGTCTGCTTAAAAACTACAGCCTTAACAATCATCATTCAATCCATCCCAACATGCACTTCACACTCCCCCAAACATGGCGTCAACAGCGGCAGAGCAGGATCAGATTTTAAATGTAAGTATTGGGATTAAACTGAGCTAACAAATGTTAAAAAACCACAAGGCCACATGCAGCCTGAGAAGACAAGAAACTCTGGGCTGAAAAACACACCTTCCCTGCACGATTTGTGAGAGTGTTAATCTGTGTTCTTATTTACAGTTAATATTCCCTAAAAGACACATCAGTCAAAGATAAAGCAGTGCTACTTCTTAGCTATCCCAAAGGTCACGTCTGTAACAAGGAAACTCAACATGGTTTTAAGGGGGTTAGTGCATTAAGAATACTATAAGGATTAGATAGCATTTGAATTTCTTTTGTTAAAGTATCTTCGTGAAGGTGACAGTGCTGACGTTGTGTTGCAACTGTTCTAAGTGGTGAGGTGACCATTATGGAGGATGGAGTTTGTGGTAGTATATTGCATTATACAGAGAGGTGTTTCTGTTACAGACCCTACCCTCAAGGATGAAATGACCATAAAATGAATCAACACCTCTCTAAAACTGCTTCAGCGTAACATTCTAACCTTATAGATACAGAGTGCATCGCATCATATTCTGCAAACCATGAGGCGTAAAACAGTCTGCGCCACAGGACACAACCTGAAACGCTGACAGAACGCCGGGAGCTAAAAGTTAGATCTCAGCATGACAAAGGAATATTTTAGCACACTATGTCTACCAGAGAGGACAAACTCAAGCTAAGCTACTGTAGTTAGCTAAGACACTTTCTGATTCAGCCACACGCCAATAGACAAGTTTAGCTTACAGCAGTATAGTTTCCTATAGTTTGACTGAGCTGTGGCTAAATGCTGCACACAGACACATGCTGAGAGTCAGGATGCCAGTTTTCTTCCTGCTGATGCCTCACGTCTGGATCCACCTTTGTCTTCTTAAACACTCAGTTTTTGGGTTCAGCAGCTTATAAAAACTTAGTTCTGGGTTCTTTACTGTCTGTTACTGTTTACTTCATCCTACCACACAGCAGCTTTTGGACTGGATAAAGTCAGAGTGATGCAGGCAGCCAGAGCCAAGGGCAAGGTACTGAACGGTGACTAAGAGGTAATGTTGCAATGTGATGTAATCTTGGTTTAGCAAAGGTGTAGTTAGACTACTTGATGTCTATGAGGACAACAATCTGATGAAAGCAAACTACAGTGTGCCACACAAATGCTTAGAGGTTATATTTGTGCACGTTTGAGTAATTCAGTACAATGTCCTTCGATGTCTCCACTGGAGGCATTTTCCACAAAAATAGTTTCAACAGAGGACAAGTCTCAGAAGTGTACAATATATTGTTGGAAAACCATAAAGACAGCACTGACAGTAACAGACAGGAGACCTGCAACAGGACATTTCAGAGGATGATGGAGTTTCTTATGGTCGAAGGCACAAACTCAAACCATTAATACTCGGCTCAGGTTACCCAACTACTGGATAATGGGAACGTACATAACTCCGGTGAAGTTAAATGAATGTGATCCTACTGTTCCAGAGCTGTGCTATAAGACCAAGGTGCAACCAAGGTGCTTTATGTCACTGCCTGTGGGAATGTGGGCAGATTCAAATGTTCTGGAGGTTGGTGACACGCTATCTTCCAGATTACCTCGTCTGCGTGTACTAAGCAGTTATCCAGACAGCTGTTGTCTGTAGAGACAGAAGAATGATCGAACTGTGTCCACTGCAGCCAGGTGCTCAGCTGCTCTGTGCTCCAACAGTGTTGGTGTCCCCTCGCTTGGCCTCTGGTTAAACAAGTTCAACATCGGGTTTTGCTCTTGAGAAACTCTCTTACGTAGTTACAAGTTAGAGTTTTATAAAAATATGGAAGATGTCTGTGGAATTTGTTAAACAGGGTGACGTGTGTCTGTGTGAGTAAGTCATATGTACAGTATTTATAGCTGTTATGTTTCCTGCCGTGAGGTTGTTGTGGGGGGGGGGATTTCAGTTCCAGCTTCATATGTAAAATGTGCTGATTGTTTAAAATCAATGAGTATTCATTCATTCTCCGTACTGCTTATCCCAAAGGGTCATTGGGGGGGGGGGGGCTGGAGCCAATCCCAGCTAACATTGGGGGAGAAGCAGGGAAACATGCTGGACTGGTCACCAGTCAATCACAGGGCAGACAAACAGACATTTAAGGGATCACATTCACACCACATTCATACACCGACGGGGACACAGTTGCCATGCTGCCTCCACTGGGGGCAACTCGGGGTTCAGTGTCTTGCCCAGGGACACTTGGATATGCGGACAGGAGGAGCTGGGATCGAACCACCAACCCTGGGGTTAATGGACGGCCGCGCTATCCTCACAGCCACAGCCGCCCCCAATCAATAAATATATGTTTGGAAAAAACCCAAACTCTGTCTTCAGGCTCTTAAGATGCTCAATGTTTTAAACAGCAAGACAGAACCGCTGCGCTGGCTGAGTCCCTGCCATGTTACCAGGGTCAGAGGTTCTGACACTGTACTGAACTGTGCCACTTCTACAATAAAAGGGATGAAGTTAGACACTGTAGGACGAAAGGACTCTTGCCCTGACTTTTCAACTGAGCTTAGCTAGCAGGATATATTTAGCAGTACAAAGAGTGACTAGTCTGTGACCTGAACCTTTCTTCTCAGCTGTTTGCTCAGACGTCATTATGTTGGCCACATTAGCAGCAGTCATAACATATCATGACATTTGCTTATTTTAAGCTCATTCTGTCTGGAACCATTGCAGTTACTAATCTTAATTCTGGCGAATGCCAAGTTTTCACCCATGTTCCAGTTAAATGCCATAGAAGAGTTTGTAGAAGGAAGGGGCACCGCTGAAGATTTAAATATATTGAGACGTCAGACCATTTCTTTGTAGGCGGCAGGACAAGCTTCAACAGAGTTTCATGGAGAAGGGAAAGTATTGTGTGAAAGGATGGGCCATCTGACAGCCTGTCAACAGGCTGATTTACCTTTTATTCAGTATGAATTTAGAGGAACTCCAGGCCGCCACAGAGGATTCATTGGCTCATTTGCAAACAAAAGCAGAAATAAAACACAGTAATATAAGATCAAGCCAGAATCAATAAGTACGCGGCTTCATTACCATGTAATGGGTCTAATCTGTTAAACCAACATCCAGTCCACTGTCAGTTTCTTTCTGACCTGCTATAAAATACCAGGCCTGATGAAAGACTGATTCCTGGAATCTGCTGGCAAACTGTGGAAACAGGGTTTACACTGCGCTGCTTCTACTTTACTGGAATGTGTTTTCTCAGCCCTTGGTGTGTGTGTGTGTGTGTGTGTGTGTGTGTGTGTGTGTGTGTGTGCACATGCACTACTGATGTTATGGGGACAGAAATCATAAATCTCTACACAGACACATTGTTGGAACTCGACTTCCCTTTTGGGACAAAACACAAGTCATTAAATGTTAAGACTTGGTTTAAGGTTAGGGTTAAACAAATAGTGGTTATGGTTATGGTTAGGGTACATCTCCAGGAAATGAATGTAATGTAATGGGAACGGGATTGGCTCCTGGCAACAGGCCATTTCCTGCATTGCGTCCATGGTAAGTGACATGGACAGGCTGGGAAAACAAAAGGCTTTGTATTTATATGTGATGTATCTGGGAGACCATGCTGAGACTGAATATTAGGCTTTTCCCAACTAACTTTTGCATTCTGTGCAAAAATGCAATCTTTATGCTCAGCTGAGACTAATTTGAGGCCTCAACAGAGTTAACGGAGTTAAACAAATTAAGTGGAATTCCTATGTTACAGCCTTTTTAGTCTAATATTCCCTCGTCCTTCTGCAGACAGTGTTGCCAGCCTGAGCTGCAGCAGAGAGAAATGTCCTGCAAAATGCAAAGTGCCAGCTAACCCAAACACCCCTATAGATGCAATTATTCTGGATATTCCACAGACATCACTGTGGGCAACTGTCATACGAGTAGTCTGTTAGAAAAGTGATGAGAGTGAAGTCTGTGGATTTTCCAGGTTGCTTTTGTAAGCACACAGTGCTGCTGTTTTTCAAATGTCATTTTTTAATGTTGTTAGAAGCACAAATGAAATTTCATTTGCCTCCACTGTATAAGGCTGCAGGAAAACTCTCTAATAAACTGAGACTATCTGCACACAAGTATAAAATACTGCCCTCGTGGCTAAAACTGTCCTCTTTACTTCAAATGCATGATACAAGCTATGTTTACATTTGCCTGACAAGAAGCTGTAGCAACTGAGTTCCTTCTCGCGTCTCGCCCGCTTCACCTCGGCCTGCTAGTCTGCAACCTGCTCTCAAGGTGATCAGGGTCTGGTTCATGAGCCTGCAGCCTTCCTGTCCTGAGACGGCTAGCCCGCCACCTGAAGTCATCCAGTGCTGCCCCGCCCTTTGGCAATGTCTCCTGGTCTCCCTCCAGACCTGCTTCGCCCATCGGTCTTGACCACAGGGTTTCCTGCTCCTTCCCTGCCACTTGTCCCCGACTGTACAGTTCTGACAAACAAGTGTCCTGCTGATGGGGGTGTCAGATTAGAAAATGCTCATATATGTCAGTTTTCAAACACAGACAGCATATTTTGTTGCTTAGTTTGGAGGACGTGTTGCTGTGGACACACCTAAAACCTGGTAAATGACTTGAAAACACTTTTGAAGGGTAACATACTGTACATGCATACATTTAGAATCATTCTTACAAACAAATGATCTAAACACTGAGTCTCTCCCAGGGGGCTTTATATAGACGTATTAAAGCTAAGATATGCAGGGATCTCAAGAACTCATCACCAATACCTAACTGCACAACAAACTGCTTGGTTGCACAAGCTGGTGAATCACGTTTCATGGCAATGGTATACCCGCAGGGGATTCCAAGAAAAATGACTTGTAGTGATGCAGTACCTTTTGCATCTTGAAGAGTTTGCCCTGGTGTCAGTTCTTGTGTAACTTAGTCCAAGAATTTCCCCTACAATTGCTCCAAAATGCCTCCAGCAGTTACCACACTTACCTCACTGCCAAAAAAGGGTACTGTAATGATACACTTTGCCCTACAGTACTGTACTGTATCTGGAACAGAATGGATTTCTTCAGCTTATCTGGTGTGTTGATGATTCTAATCTAAATCATTTGAACTGTGTCAGCTACATAACTACACACCGTAACATTGATTCAGAACAACAGTGCAAACTAACACCACAATTAAAGAGAGCACGAAGAGCAAATTTATGTAAAATGTGTTAATCGCACATCTTAACCAAAGAGTTCTTCAATTAATGGAAACATTTCCCATCATGCATTGAGGTTTCACAGCACCAGGTTTTAGAATCAGGTGCTGCCTTGAGCTTGTCAACTTCCTGTTGCCACGGACAAATTAACCCACCAGTCAGGCTACAATAGTCATGAATGTAATTAGGTACGTGTATCTTCTAAGCTCAGCATGAACTGAAACAGAAAATGGTGTTGATCACTGCTGCTTTCTTTAGCACTAACCTCACTCATCTCAACCACCAGTATGGCTTCATCCTTCACACTGGTGAAGGTGTGAACATAAAATTCAACCATGAAGCTGCCACAAATATTTAAGGCATTCAAAACCTCTGCCCCTCTTAAAAACTGTATTTTGTTCTTGATCCAAAGCACCACATCACCTGTCAGACATGGTGGAGGTGGTGTTGTAGCATGGACATGTCATCACTGCTGTTTGTTGATGATGTGGCTGCTGATGGAAGCAGCAGGATGGATCCTGAAGTGTGCAGGACTAAACTACCTGCTCCGATTCAGCCAGATGCTGCAGGACTGACAGGACGCTGCTTCACCGTACAGATGGACAATGACCCAAAACATCCTGCGAAGCAGCCCAGGAGCTTCACAAGGCAAAGAAATGGAATATTCTTCAGTGGCTGAGTCAGTCACCTGACCTCAACCCAACTGAGCAGCTTTCCAGATCCTGAAGACAAAACTGAGGGCAGAAAGACCCATAAACCAGCAGCAGCTGAAGGATCTGCAGCAAAAGCCTGGCAAAGCATGTCACAGGAGGAAACTCAGCATCTGGTGTCCATGGGTTCACTGACTGCAAAGGATTTTCAACCAAGAATTAAAAATAATCCTTAAATTTATAATGATGTTAGTTTGTCCAATTACCTTTGAGCCTCTGAGAATGGGGGACTAATTCCTAAACAATTAATGTGATATATTTTGTTAAATCCATTGTGATGGTGTAGACAGGCAACAGTACAAAACTCGTGTCACTGTCCAAATACTTATGGACCTTACCTGAAATACATAAATAAATAAACTGAATTGAATGGATTGTATATAGGCAACTAGGGACGATACCAAGCACAGACCCAATATAACTGTACACAGAATTATCTACAACCTTCTTAAACTTCCTGAGAAATGCAGTAGCTAGATCTCAGTTCTGTTTTGGATTGATGATTAAAATGCTCTTTTATACGTAACTTAAGATCAAATACTTTCTGTATCTGTGCTACTGCGACGGTCTATTAAGGTCTTTGTGATGAGAATTTCCTCAGCTGCTCGTGTCCACATTGGTCAAACCTTCTGATTTGTGGACTGTATGTGATTGACGGGTGTCCTGGTACCATTTTCACTATAAACCATAGTGGTGGGTCACAGGCGCCTGAGCAAGCAGAGCAGCTGCACCCCGTTGTCAGACTTGTGGGAGCAAACGTGTGCTTTTGCATCCCCACCTTTTGATCACACAACTTTGTCACCAAAGAACACAAAATGTTTTGCAACCAATCATCTGTCAGGATGTTTAATATCATGGGATGGTAGGTGGGCTCGCTCCAACACCAAACAAGAAGCAGCAGTTTCTGTTGTAACGGCAGAAAAACTCCACAAGCACCTTCACAAAAGAGCCCGTCTCTAATTCGTGTTTCTGACCCACCAACCAGCACTTATTTCAGTGCTTCCTTCGTGTTTGCTTCTCATTCCCACAGTCCTCTCCCACCACAATCGCACAGCTAACCAACAGAGGCTGGTTGCGAACTGAGGCAACAAAATCCAAAATGTAAGGTTTGTACGGAAAATACTGTTCATCTTCTATATTGATGTCGAACTGACAATAAGGCTGTCGACAGATGATGCCCTTTATCTTGTGTTTCTGCACGTATGTGTGTTTATGGACACATAAGGAACTGTGAATATGCCATATTTCTTTAAAGCAGTTTGGCGTAACCCAACTCTGTATCATCCTCGGTACATTGTGTCACCTTGTGTGACTCTCAGTAAAACGCAGTGGACTCAGGTGCTGGTGCATATGTGAGGTGCACTGGGAATAACTTTAACATCAATAGCATTGATGCTTTACATCTGCATGTGGAACTATACTCTGCTGCTGTGTGTTCTCTTTCTTCCTGCTCTCATGCTCTCACTCTACCTCCCTCTCTCTCACTCTACCCCCCCCCCCCCCCCCCACTACCTCCCTCTCTCTCTCTAACCAACCAGTCGAGGCAGATGACGCCCACCCAGAGCCTGGTTCTGCTCGAGGTTTCTGCCTGTTAAAATGCAGTGTTTCCTTGCCACTGTCGCCTAGTGCTGCTCATGGTGGAATTGCTGGGTCTATACATAGTTGGTCTAGACCTGCTCTATATTAACATGTGCTATGAGCTAACTCTGTTACGATATATAAATAAAATTGAACTGAATTGAATTGATTGGGTTGAATCCCTGTGGTTCGAACACAAGTGCTTAACTTGAAGCCAGTCAAGATGTATTCTCGCGTGGTCTTGCCAGTTCAGCTGCCTCACAAGGTAACACTTACTTTTACAATTCAACGTTGAGGAAATAATCTTCATACCTGAAGCATTTGGAGATTTGTATGTTTTAAACAACTGTGTCGTGATATTCATTTTTAACAAACAAGCAGTTATGTATGTATGTTCACCCACTACTGGACAATGCAAGCCTGAGGCTGCCGGTGGTGCATCTTCCTGTTGGCCTGGCTGTCCTCCATGTGCTGCAGCTTCAGTCTTAAGGCGGCTAAGTCCTCCTGGCTCTTCAGCAGAAAGATCCCTCTGCCTTGGTTCAGACCCGTGGGCTTACAGATCCACATGTGACTCTCATTGTTGCTCACACCTGGCAACGGTCGTAAAGGTACATCAGGTAAATCAACAAACGTATGTCATGTGCAGGTGGGAAATATAAAGTCCTTCTCTATTTAGAGATGTTGTGAATGAGACTTCTCAGGGCTATACTGTTACACAATGTCCTGTTCTATATTGTTTCTAAATTTCTGACTTGATTTTAGTCATATCCTGTTACATTACCTTCTTTATTCTATGAATGTGAATGAGTGCTGTGTATGAAATCACTCTGTTTCCACTTTAGTACACCATGTGTACTTTCTGCCCCTCAAAGATCCCACGATACCACACCTTTGCTAGATGTGTAGTAGTTAAAAGTAGCTAAATACTATTTTCTCAAGTCTATAATACTTGTATTTTACTTGAGTATTCCCATTTTCTGCTACTTTATACTACTCACTACATTTTGGAGAGGAACATTGCACTTTTACCCCAAACTGTTATGAATATTATTATTGAATATGAGCCTATAAAATATGATGCATTGTTATTAATCAAACTACCCAACATTAAATAAAGCTGCAACTTTAAAATGCTGTTGATGCATCAGTAATAATCCTACTATATAATGTAACTCCGATGGGGGCTATTCTTGTGACTTCTTGCCAGTGTGGTCCTGGTCTCTGGACCAGTCTGCCTGAGGATCTGAGGGACTCCACCTCTGTGGACATCTTTAGTAGTGAAACCAATTCTATCCCCTGTGTTTACTTATTTTATTTACTTTTATATATTTTGAACCTTTCATTGTATTATTGTAGTAATTTTTAGTCTTGAAAAAAATTTTAATTATTGCCTATTTTTGTTTTTTACTTTTTCATCTGTGCTGTTTTATTCTTGATCTGTAAAGCACTTTGGGCTGCAACTTATGCAGCTAAAACCTATGAGTGCAGAATATTTACTTGTAATACAGTATTGTCACTTTCAGGTATTGCAGCTTTTGCTAAGTCTCACTAAAGGTATGTGACAATACAGTGATGGCACAAATTAATGATGAGTTATAGGTGCCCAAAATCTCAATTTACGACTCACTAAAGACTAAATTGAGTGAATGAGGGAGACATTTCAGACAGTGTTGTCAGTTCTTTTGTTCTTCTTACTGTTTCGATCTGTTCTTGTCTCTTGTCATCGTTTCCACACATTCATCCGTCACCCAGAGATCTAAACCAGCTGTGTGTCTTTCTTCTGTGTACTTACTGATAACCATATTTGTCATAATCTGTACACACTACTTATCACAATGCTGTCTGTATTACTACAAACAATCCAGAAACCAGTGGATCGTTTCATAACCTTAAAATGGAGGGAAAATGTTTGTCACTTTTAACATTAAATGCATTTGTCTCCGACAGTCCTGTCCAGTGCTGCAGCAGCTCTACATCCAGATCCTGTTGAACGTTTCACCTTGTGTTTGTGTCTCAGTCCTGCCCTCTGCTGACTCATCTCTATGGCAACAGCATGTTCCCCTGGTGATTTTATCAGGGCTTATGGGAGGTGAAGTGCATTATTTTCCAATGTCCTCAACCTCTTGATTAAACAATCACCAAGGCAACTGTTGTCTTAACACTGCGGCACAAACTATTCTGTTCTAAAGCACACTAAATAAACACTAATCCAGTTGAACCAATGTTGTGTTGATGTTGCATCAGGATATTAATGTGTTAAGAGGTTAATGTAGGTGAGATGCTTAGACATGTTACCCTCCTGCTGGGCAAAGAAAGCCTCCCTCTCTTCCCTCACATCCATGCGGAAGGTAGTGGGAATGAACTCTTCGATTTTCAGCCCCCTGTGAAGTACAACACAATAAGGAGGAAGTCCAGATGAATGGCTGTGTCCTCCTCATCTGTTTGAAACTGCCTGAGAAAGTTAGACTGATCCACCATCTCTGTGATGGACTGACTCAAGCAAGTTTTACATCTCCGAAAAAATTGATTTCCCTCTGTCTTTGTATGCATTACATTGCATTCAAATTTCACAAATTAGTTAAAGAACCATGCTGTAAAACATTTAACTGAATTAATTTTCTATTAATAATTAACCACTGTAGTTTATATAACACATAATGCTCAATGCCGAGCTTGTGTAATTCAAATGGGAGGCCTGATTTCTGATGATGCAATTTGGCCATTTTTAATAGTAAGTATCACAGGCTGATATGTCTTTTAATCAGTATTTGCAGAGCCGGGCCTCTATTGAACCTCCATGATGGTCGCTAGGAGATTTGTGACACAACAATACATTCTTTAAAGGAAACAGGCTGTTATATCTGTCTGCTTTTAATACAGTTTGTCTGGATAAGAAATGTATAGCAGACAAGAGACGGCAGGAATTCAGCGGCCCACCTCACCTCAGTCCTCGACCGTGGTTGACTTTGCTGCTGACTCGCTCATACTCCTGCAGACTGCTGAGGAGGCCGATCTTAGTGGTGAGCACCTTGTTGTTGGGAATCTGGTACACCAACTGTTCACCTGTAAAGCAACACATGAGGATTTTCTTTCTGCATTTTCTTTTTTGCATTTCTTTCGGCATTTGCTTAGGATAGATACATTTTTACAATTCATAGTAAAACACAGCATTCAGATTATGTCCTGTGATTAATATAGTAATTACTGAACCTTCTCTGAAGTTACAGTAGTTGGCTGGTGATTTGGTCTCACACCACTTGAGCTTGAAATCTTCCCTGTGCTTGTTGTAAATTCTCTTCCATCCCCTGCTCTCACAGTAACTTCTCACTCTAAAGGAAAAGTTTCCAGATCAAATCAATCACACAACAATCCAAAGGTAAGAGGTCACGTGTAAAAGTAGGGTTTGACTGGTAAGGGGACCAAAACGAAATATACAGTGGCATGAAAGCAAATCTCTCCTTAGAAGTCAAATACCTAAAACACCTTATTAATAATAATAATAATAATAATAATAACAACAATTGGACCCCAAGGCCGTTTAATGGTCAATCATGATCTATCTTATACGCACGTGCAGAGAACAATGCTCAAACACACACATACAATCACGTTCCACGTTGAAATTACCCTTCATATTGCATATGTCATATTTCTCTACTTACATTTCAGCTCCGTTGGCTCCTCCAAAGAAGTAAAAAGGCCCAGGACCCCGGGGCTCCTCTACCTGTCGCCCGCTGTCCCTGTCTGGGTAGGAGCAGGTCAACAAGCCCTTCGGGACGGACCTCCGGAGGTTCCGCTCCACCACGCATGCACCTGATGTTTTACAGCCACAAACACACAGAAATTATGCATGCACACAGTCACTCATACACTCACAAAATCCTAATCTCCATCACGTGTACATGTTAATTGTGCTGATGAACTTATATGCATGCACAGTTAAGTGGATTACAACTCTAGGAAGTGCTACCATGAGCCTCAGAGACCATGAAAGAATGATTCATGAATGTGAATTGTCTTTTTATTTTACAGTACTGAAATGTGCTGTATTGTATTTGGTTATGCTGCAATAGAGGATCAACATATGGAAAGAACAACAAATTAATGAATCACACTTTTGACATCCACGTTTCCCTCTACACACCTGATGTTTTTTCGTGGTCGGCAGTGATGTGGGAAAACCTCTCTCTCTTTTCCTGAGTCTGCCTCTCCTCCCTCTGGACCTGCTCCAGTCCCCCTTCTGATGCCACTTCCTGCATGGCACTATGGTCATGTGATGAAGGCCGTTGTCCTCCTGGCTCCTCCTGCTGCAGGCTTCCAGCGGGCTGGTTGCCCCCGTAGGGAACCTCCACTTCCTCCTTCTCTGCTTCGTCCCCTTGGTGTTTCTCCAGTCCGGTGTCACTGCAGGGCTCCACCCAGCACTCAGATGACATGACCTCGTGCTCTCACAGATCGTTGGCGATGGCTAGGAATGTAGATGATCAGTGGACCCTTTTTTGGTGCGGAGGGACACTGTAGTCAGAATGGAGACCAGGAATGCATTCTTTATTGTGAGTCAGAGAACACTGAAGGTTTGGTGGCGTATGAGAAGAGAAGAATATCAGTCAAGTTGTCAGTTCATTCAACTGATTGGCTCATAGGAACTACTGGCCAGACTGCAGTGTAAATCGGCCATGATATTAATGTATTCAGAGGATGATTCCTAATGATTCTGGTGAACCCCTGACTTTTTGTCCATCCCTTGGCCCGTGGATATCTGTAGTTCCCAGAATGGTGGTCCCTTTCCTCTAGCACACCATCAGCGTGAAAGGTCAAAATCTCACAATCTAACAGGCAGATTTCTGTGAAATTTGCACCTTCATAGTCCCATTGTAATACAATGACCCTCTAGCACCACTATCGGAACAAACCTTATATGTTAAGGCTAACATATAAGGTAAACACTTTGTTTAGATATAGACAGATATGATGTTTAGAATAGTTTTCTTTAGTTTAATGAACATTTCAGCCTCTTGGGGCTGCTAGCTCCTGTTAGCAGCTTTAGACTTTTAGCCTTGTTCAAATGTAACCTGAGAAATCTAAAAGTATTTAAAAACAAGACGTCATGTGATGAAAATGTGCCATCTAGAAATAAACGTGGAGTTTGTCTTAGAAGACAGGAGCTGAACTATGTCCTTATTGTAGCTACATTTAGAAGCAAAGGTGTTTACCTGCAACTCCAGCGTCACACACGGACAACCAGACTCCTTGGAAACCTACTCAGCCTGTCTGTCTTCTGGCATGTGCACTCAACCTTGTAGTCCAACTGCAACGTCCCGACAAACAGCAAACCCACAGACCGAAGGACAGACTTGACAGAGGTGAAATCACATGTTCTGTCACTGTCAGCAGTTTAGCCCACTGAAATCAGCCATAAGTCTGTCACACTGCAAGTAAGCAAACCCACTAGACCAATGTAAACAATCACCGGTTACTCGGGTAATGGGACCCTTAGCAACAGTTGCCTCTTGTATATTGAATCTTATGACAACAGCAGCGCAGCAGACAAACTAACTACTCAAGATTATGTATCCCACACCCTACCCACTTCTACGTTTAACCTCATTCAATATTAATTGCCTGTAAGCTTCTGTTGTGTGAACCCTATGGTAACACAAGAGCAGAGTGTCAATCAAAATGGATTTTCCAGGATATTATATCCTGAGACAAAAGGTAAAATAACGTTTTCTAGAGGTGACATTCATGTTGCAAAGGGTCATAATGTTTTAATGTAGATATAATGGCATCCACCTCACATTATATACTGGTTTCTTTTGCTGATCCATATCTATAGCTGCAGTTTACACCATAAACATCCAAGCCTGAACAATTATTTATCAACGAAAACTAAAAAGGTTTTATTATGTACATTTTAGATTCAGTAAGAAAACTGTAGTAGTGGATAAAATAATAAGTTCTTAGTGCAAAACATTAAAACTAATTGCACCTTCAAACTGTTTAGATACAAAATAACTTGATTAATTTACTATGAGCAACAATTCATTTTAACATTTTTAATCCATCTGAATCATTCTTGAAATCTTTAAGTTTTATAGCAGACATTAACATTAATCCTATTGTCTAGTGCCAAACCCAGTGGGGCAGGTATGCAGTTGAGCAATATAGCATTTGTCTGCTCGCATGGCAATCCACTTATCACCCTTCTGTCTCAGTGATTTGACTCCGGAGGAAACACCCAGGCCCAGCCACAGTTGGCAATTATGCATAATCTCCTCTTTTCCAACAGTCTGATTATTGACAGGGGTGGATGCCTCTCAGAGCCAGCATCCATGTAAACGTATAATTACACATACAGTAGGGTAACAAGGAGTGATGCAAACACATAACACCAGTGTAGTTTAAGTGTGCATTCACACCCAGTAGAGTTAAGAGTATTTGGAACATACAGTATTTAGAGTCAGTCAGTCATGGGAAACAGCCCCCAAAAATGCCAGGATTTATGTTCTAGGTTGTTAAATGCAAGAATTTATGGGTATAAGATGAGAGTAATGTTGACAGCGGGCAAGCTTCATGATTGAGCAGAATAAGATAAATATATTTATCTGTTTCTTAATTTGTATGAAGACCACAGAAGTACTTGCTTCGAGTCAGATTTGGCTCAGATTTGGCAATATAAAAAGTTGCTCTGGAGTCCACGTCTAAAGGTCTAAAGGCTCTGGTTTGCGTGTAACTGAGTAATATCTACTTTAACAATTCCAATAAACAACAAAGTTAACTTTTCCCCCATGGTTCAAATCAAAGAAATACAAACTGTAGTTGTAGGTGACATATCTGTATCTATAGTATGTGTTGCTACACATTTCATACATGACTAAATTTACAAACAGGAAGCTGGCAGTCTTGTCAGTTAAGTCACTTACACACACACACAGCTGTAAATGTACCATTTATGTGTCTGCGTGCAAAATGGCTGCGATAACAGAGAGAGGCGCTTGGCAGTGATGCGAGTCCAGCCACAGCACCCCAGTTATTAGCAGCGGAGCCGACTATATTCCTATTTAACAAAGCTTTGTGTGGAGCCAGTGTCAGCCACACCTTGATAAAGAGCCGCCATCTGATAGACACACTGTGCAAAGTGCTGCGTAGGTGGACAAAGAGAACAGGCTTGTTTTACAGCCCTGTCGACCTCATGGTTCACCATCTGCCAAGAGTCTGTGCGAATGTGTGTGTGTGTGTGTGTATGTATGAGAATACGTGTATATGCTTGTGTATTTTGTGTGTCTATCTGTATGTTCCCTTTTAGTGTGTTATATATTTCATGATTAAAATGTTAATAACTTTCCTATTTTGATTTGATCTCCATCTGTCAGTGTGGGCCACAGTGTGAAACCTTTCACCTTTCCTTTTCTTTTCTTTATGTAAATTAAGTTTGAGTGTCTTCAGGTTCTCATTGTCTGTTCATCCATGGCAGCTACTACAGCTCATGCTAACAACCCAGTTCTTCTCCTATCTACTCCAAACAAACCCCACACATAAAATAGACTACAGAACTCTCTTTCCCATGTGGGTGAAATGTGTTTTCACAAACATGTCTTGTCAGGAAAAATATATATATATTAAATTATATGAAAAGTTATATGAAAATTAAATGTATGAAAATTAATATATATCATTATATGAGAAGTATGTGTGTGTATGCCTGTCTGTCTCAGGGCGGTGACACCATAATATAATGTGTGTGTGTGTGTGTCTTTGGAGCCTCGCCCATTCCCATGTCATCTCAACTGCCTCCTGCACCAGGAAGTGCTCAGCAATTACAGGGATGCAGCCTGCAGCAATGGCGTCCCTCCACAACCCATTATTTGTTGGGATTCTCCTTGTTATAGTGGAAGGAATGGAATTAAGTTACGATGTAAAGAAAGGCCAATCTCAATAGGGTCTCTCTCTCTCTCTCTCGCTATTCATGACCTCCTTACAGAATTA
Source organism: Gadopsis marmoratus (assembly GCA_036023855.1). Classification (NCBI taxonomy): domain Eukaryota; kingdom Metazoa; phylum Chordata; class Actinopteri; order Centrarchiformes; family Percichthyidae; genus Gadopsis; species Gadopsis marmoratus. Next base: position 1,144 of record JAVQJF010095185.1, on the reverse strand, counting down.
CACCGTAAAGCAGAGGGGGTTTGTACTGAGGGGTGACATTTTGTTCCTAGGGTCTGTATTCACTCATTCCCACTGGTGACAAACACAAATTTCACAAAGACTGATGTTAACATGGGAAAATGTTCATGCCATATGCCAAGTTTTGTCCTCAGGTAAACAGTTGGTTTGACACTGACATGTCAAAAAATGTATTTTAAATGCATGTGGTGTCGTCACTTCCTTTAGATGTTAGTAAATCAGACGACTATATTGCTTATAACTCCATAGTGAGGTGTGTGTGCGCTATTTTTGCTGATTGAATACCTCCAAAGGCCTCTATTTGTTTATTATGATTTTCAATCTAGCAAATCTCAATGCTGTTGAGGGTTTGGTTTACAGTGGTGACATTTTCAGATCCCCTTTAACCCTATTGCAGTGATTAGACATCACAAGAGTGTTACCAATTAGTTTAAGATTGGGTAAAGTTGTGGTTGATGTTATATACATAATGTAAAAATCACTGATATGGCTCTTAAACAAAGACTTTGGTATTTCCCCCTCTCATCATGGTGGAGAACAGCTGCCTCAGTCCCACCCAGCTGAGCCTCTGTAGTCAATCTAAATGCAGAGAAACATGTGTGGTGCTTGTTTTCTGGATGTGAAATGTACAGATGGCAAGACGCCTGTATTAATGTCATTCAGTACTGTATGTTGGTTACCTGAACAATACCAGAGACGCATTATGATTTTTTTTTCAGTCTGTCCACGCAAATCCTAGACTAGCCCCTGTCAAATAGAACGGAATAAAGGTTAGGTAAGAGAAAAATTGATTCAGAATGCAGGGTATTTAACCTGCAGTGGTCAAACGATTATTTTTTTTGTTCAATGCAAAGAAAAGGCTGTTTGTCTCATTTGTCAAGAGGCGGTGGCGGTATTCAAAGAATTCAATCTGCGCCGACACTATGAATCCCGTCAAAAAGACAAGTATGGTAACTTGCAAGGCCAAATGCGAGCAGACAAACTCTCAAAGCTAAAAAGTGGACTGCTAGCTCAGCAGAATACATCTGTACGCCAAGCTCAGTTGAACCAGTCATCCATTCGGGCCAGCTTTCGGGTTGCTCAACTGATAGCAAGCAGCGGTAAACCTTTCACTGATGGAGAGTTT
>JAVQJF010095181.1:0-28043 GCA_036023855.1 Gadopsis marmoratus | reverse complement strand
TGTCATGTTCCATGTCAGGGTGCCTGTGTTTTCATGTGTCTTGTTACTTGTGTTTGTTCCGAGGTCTTGTGTTTCATGTTTTTAGTTCTCCGGTGTCGTGCCCCTGGTCTGTTTCCTTTGTGTCCAGTGGTTCCCTCCTTAACCTTTGGTTATGCTTTCGGTCTCGTTAGTCTCCCTCTGCTGTTGATCCCTTTCACCTGTTCCCAGTGTTCACCTGCGTCTGTTTCCCTCATTAGTCCTGTGTATTCAGTTCTCTGTGTCCTTGTGGTGTCATAGTCTATATTCGTGTACCTGCTGTGTCCCTGGTCCATGTTATTTGTGTTTGTTAGTTACGTGTTTGGATATTCTGCTACTCTTTGGATGCCTTCCCGCTTTTGTAAGTGCGCCTTCATTTATTCCTCCATTAAAAACCTGGGTTACTTACTGGCTGTCTGCAATTGGGTCCTTCCACTCCTCCACCTACACCGGGTCGTGACAGTAAATCTAGCAACCCTTATTCAAATCCTGCAGGATGAAGTACCACATTTTTTGAAGCTTTATTTAAAAGGGGGATGATGTTCATCAAGTTTTCCATCAGAGAGGATGACATCCCCTGCCGTCTCCCCTCAAATCAACCCCTGACCAGATCAAATATTGTAAAACAATAACAGACCATTCATTGTGTTTACAGATTTATTCATGAATAAAATACAAGTGCACAATATGAAAGCAAAAAATGAGAAAAAGAAACATAAATGGTGTTGGAGTTTGGTCAGGAGCAAATGTAATCTTCAGGCTCATCAGACCCTCGTTCAGTTACACATGCTGCGAAAGACACATGAAGGAACAGGGTTTTAAAGACTTACAGGTACATGAAGCAGCATGTAACACCCCATCCCTCAAAAGGTCACCCATAGCTACAAGAAAAATGGTATGAAGAAAGTGATCAGCAACCACACAGTCTGTACAGTATAATACATTGTGGCATTGAGTACTAAACACCAAACCTACATTGTTGGATGTGCCCAGTATTTTATTATAACCTCAATAACTAAAGTGTTCATCATTGCAACTGGATTTTCCTTATTTTCTTCAATAATGTTACAATTTCCAGGAATTAAAAGTCATTTACAGCACCATCTGATGATCAGCAAAGTCAAATGCAGACATAAACAGAATCCTGACAGTTGGGAGCCTTTTCCAAGTGCAAGTCCAGCAAAGTGGAAAGAATCAGCGTGTTGACAGGCGTGTGAAAGGAGCACTGCTGGGTCAACTGGGGAACTTCAGAGACCAGTTATGAAGCCTTGTGCTTCATAAAGCCCCTCTGAAGAGGAGTAACAGGCAGCAGAGCAGGTTTCAATGCTCATGTACAAATCAGAAGTTAGAATTAAAGGCTAGATTCTTGTGGATGACTGCACATGCCTTTACCAAGGATTATTGTCCATTCAGTTTTAGCCACATGATGTGAGGCTTGCCAAAGAATCTTAAGACAGAAGCTGGAGAGATTTCACAAAGCCAATGAAGAAGGTGGAAATCTCTAAGTAAAAGTATGAAACTACTTTATAAGGCAATGAAGCCTGCTGTTATATTTTCTTCTGAGGATTTTATTTACATATCTTGTGGATGACTGTATGATGGCAAGCCAGGCTTTAGACACTTTAATGCACGAGTTCAATCTTGCCGCCTGCACTGCAGTGTGTGTATTTAACAGGGCTAGACTGAGTGTGATTTTGTTTTTTGGTCGTACTCAATTCGTATGTACACTTGCTGTTATCCTCTTCATCCAAAAAGCTTTTCGTCCCTGGAGCTGGTCCCTCGTTGACTTGGGGAGACCGAGGTCTCTTTGTGGCCTGGGGAGTCATGGATGGTGAAGTGGGTTTGCTCGGTGTGGACGCCTCAGTACGTGATCTCTTTGTCACAGATACTGATTCCTGTACAAGGAAAATGTTTTGCTTATTGTTTTAATTGCATTACTGCTCGTAGTTTTGATTTACATCTTACAAAGATACTACTCTCATCTAAGAGTGGTGCCAATCTTTTCATCTAATTCTTTGCAAGAAACTAAACAAGCCTATATCCCAAAAAATTCCTTTAAAATGACAGCTAACATTGAAGATATTTTCACATAAGAAACTGTTTAAAGGAATACATTTTCTCATCAACAAAGCATGGAATGGTTTGGCATACCTGGCCAGCTTTTCTCTTCATAGCTGGTTGACCTGTGCAGACAGGCAGTGTGGGACTTTGGCGGCTCACTGCCGACTTGGCGGTGCTGAAGATCCTTTTTCGTTCGCCATTAGGCATCTGCCAGCTAAGGTTTTCCCTCCTGACATGTGTGGCTGATATCGTCATGCCCTCGTCATAGACCTTGCAGTTCTCTGCCAGGCCGTAGACTGCAACAACACAAAATAAAAGTGTGATTCATAATGTCACACAACATTGCTCCATTTCTACTGAATTTGAAAAAGAGAAAAAAAAACATACTGGTGTCGGTGAAGGACAGGAGTTCGAAGGACAGGTCTATTTTTAGGTTTTTAGACTCCACCATGTTAAATCCAATCAGCCACGTTGTGCTCATGCCATCTCTGAAACACATAGAAGTACAGGCCAATGAGAAGACAGTAAAGTAAAACACATCTAGCTACAAAAATAACAAGCCAGTTTACTACAAACAGAGTAAATATATAGCACAAGAACAAAAAACAGATAATAGACAAGGGTAACGTATTAGATATGAATAGTAATGGATAAATTCTCATGAGAATTCCCTTCTATAATTAAAACATAAAGTCACATGTCCTTACTTGTCAGTGGCCGTCCTGGATTCAGAGAAGGACTGCAGGTTCACATGGGCCATGGGAATGAGAACGTTCCTCTCCAGAGCTCCCACCAGGAGTCTGATTTTAGACTCTACCAGTCCAACCCTGATGAAGTGAACACAATAGAATTTTCAGAGAGAGGAAAGCACTACAGTAGCTGGAAATAAACTATTAAAACTGTTTTCCCCACTCAAAGGCGTGAATGAGGAGCCTTCTCACCCAAATATATTAAATTGTCTACATAAATGTCTATGTTCGTTCCAGCTCACTTAAACTTGGCTTCTCATTTTCCGTGTGTACTCACCATTGCAGATGTTGCTTCTCTTTAGCTGACGCCGCTTTCAGCAGAATGTAATGCCTTGAAACATGAGACAAAACAATGGTAAACTTTCGACCTTACTGCATTAATCATTTATCCTGTTTTACCAAAAGCTGAAGTAATTTATGATCAATATTTAAAGCAGGCCGACGCTACAACACAATGAGAAGCATCATTAAACGAGGCTGGATACTAGCCTTCATTATATTATAAACACTAAACATAAAAATCTGAACTATTTTAAAAGACTCTGTTGGCTGATTTCACAGCAAGACAATTTAAAAAATCTAAAAGTTGAGCTGTACACAACTGCTCAATATATCGAGCGCGCCTTCCTGACATGATGACAACTACATCATTAGCCATATCAAGGACACTGCCTGGTCTGACTTCCAATTGTCATTCGAGAAAAGAAGATAATGAAGAGTTTCAGTACAGCTTAGGCAAAATTAAAAACAGAGACAGCAGATTTATTCAAACAAAATATTAAATGCAATAGAAATAACAGAAACTCGACTGGTCCAGGAACACATTTAAGTCAGACAGAATTGACAGCTTAAAACTGATTCAAACAATCAACTTCTTAAATCAACTGAACAAGCTTGATGTTCTTCAAAGCTTCTGTTAATGAAGATACATATACTTGGTTGTAAGACAACCCTTTGAAAATTCCGATTCCTGTACTCCTGTAACCTATTTGATCAAAAACAAATGATTTAGTTCACATTTTGTTCTGTGTACTGTATTCTGTCTCACTCTGAATTATGTAGACCATAATTCATTTGTTTGCACACATTGTGCTTCGCAGTGTGTGAATTTATCCTTAATGTGAGCTACTTAAGGCAGACCCTTAGCATAATGTAACTGATACGGTTTTGTTGTGTAAATTGATCATGTTTTGGTGATTGAAATTGAACATGAATTGAACTTGAATGCCTGTTGTGTGATGAATGTGCAAAACCCATTTTAGCTACTTGCTGTTCATATCATTGCTGTTATTTATTTTAGGTGGTGCAGACTGGGTTTTGTTATTTGCTGTTAAGAAAACAAAAAATCACGCAAGAAAATCACTTTGGAAGCGTTCTTACATAATTAGAGAAGGCTTAAGGCAATAAGGGCGGAAGAAGCACGTTTTACAGTTTTATCAGGACAAATGATCAAAATGATCAAAATAATTACAAACAAACTGGGAGGGAAATGTTCATATTTTAGAAAGTGAGTGTATGTTGTACATGGCAATCCTCATTTTCATCTTTGGGCAGCTTAATACATACTTGTACTTTCCAAAAAAGTTGGGTGTTTCGAATAATTTGGACCAGCGAGCTTTTTTCTCCTGAATGTCCTCAGTGATGGCACGGCCTGTGAACGAGGAAGTGAACACTTGTTAAAGTCTGTGTTAAAACAAAATCCCACTTTGCTTACATTATATAATCCTTGTAGTAGCACGACCATCCAACATGACAGCACAGTAACTGACATTGGAGTGCCTATTTGTGATCGACTGATATTGCATTATTAGAGCAAACAGGATAGTTCTGAGACTGTGTTGCATCAACTTTGTTACGTTAACTGGCCCATGATGCAGTGTGAGGATTTGGTGGAGCTACATACCCCGATGGATCTCCTCCGTTATGATGCCTAAGGTGGAGGGAGACACGTTGATGGTAGTGTTCTGCTGCGGGTATGCCGGGGTGATAATGGGCATCAGGTGGTAGCGGTCGCTTGGCTTAACCTGGAAATGCAGAAGGACACAGATTTTCAGCTCACCTGTGCTTTTTAGACGATCGGACAATTAACTGACTGACTTGATTCTGCACGTGTAGCCTAAAGTCCTGATAAAAATAAAATCCTTACCCTGGGATCCCAAACAGGGAGATTAAAGTGGCAGTCCACTGCTCTCTGCAGGAAAATTGGGATTGGCCACTCCCTGACACAAAACACAAGAGTTTCAGATCAACTGATCCTCATCTGCAACTTTTACACAGCATTCACATGCAGCTACATTTTTCAGAGTGCAAGATGACAAAAAAAACATCTCAGTCCTGATACAACGCATACTAAACCCAATTCATTTGGTTTTTTTTGGATTACTTAAGCACACCGGAAATGCTGGGACAACTCACCACATTGAGTAGACCTTGAAGAATTTGGTCACCAGGGTGGACACTGTGGCATTTGGGTACACCTGGCAGATTCTGGCTACCAGTATGGCCCATGACACACCACCTAAGAAGCCCATCATGTTGGAGTAGATGTTACGGCCTGAAGAGGAATAAGAGGATGAGAAAATAGATTAAGACTCCATTTCACAGTGTTACCTAATGTTAACAATGGCCTGCTCTAATTTGCTTTAGCCGACTGCTAATTGAGCTTTTAAAGTAAGTGTTATATGTCTATGTAATATGTATGTGTTGCTTCCATTTTATTTCACATTACTACTGCTTCCTACTACCATTACTAACTACAATTTCAGTTTTTGCTCAAGAAGGATTTCAAATTGGGGGAGAAGGAATACAAATAGAAGGTATATTAGATAATAACACAAATCCATCGGTCTGTCTTACAAAGCAGGATTACGAAGATATATGCCTTTCATACAGGAGACCTACAAGACACCCAGGAGATGTGCTTAGCTCTCTGGATGAGTGATTAGTTTAATTTTAACTTTATCTTCAATATTGCCTCATGAGACGACTCTACACAGACACCTGAACACGTGTCTCTTTAGACACCTTTGTGAGACAGGTCCTAGCTAGGCAGCTAAGTACACTTTAGTTTAGCATTGTATATTTCTGCAAAATAGCTATTGGGCTGTGGTTGCCCGGTAGCAAATGTAGACAAGACAAACAAAATATCCATGGCAACATGAGACACTGAAACGCAGACCATTTCACAATTCCCTACATAATAAACAGCCAATACTTAAGTCCATACTGAATACTACATTGAGATAGAAGTTATCATTTTGCACCACTGACAGTAGAGTTTATTAAGTGTCATCTATTAAAAGTACTGTTTTGTGTGACTTTTAGCAGAAAGCAGCATACATGCTATGGGCACTAATGTTTTATTATACCGTGTGAGCTTTTGAGGGCACAAAAGAGTCCATACATTTTACACTGAAGGTTGGGAAACTCACATGATCCTGTTTGCAATCAAGGCCAACACAGGGACAGTCATGCGTCACTTGTGTATAAGTGTAATTAAGTGGACAGGTTCAAAATAACCATCCACCTCTTCTTTTCTCTCGAGTGACCAGCAAACTTAACTAGTTGCGTGTGTTCAACTCACGTTTGGCCCACAGCTTGATGGCTCTCAGAGTGAGACGGAAACTATAGACATTTGGAACAAGACCGAGGATCTCCTCTGACACTCTGTAGCCTACGAAACACAGAATAAGAAAAATTTTATTGCAGAAACAGTCACAGTAATAAGGGTCAGCCACAAGTGCACAATGATACACCATCATACTTCACAAAAACATTTGTGACGAGTCCAGCTGTCAGGAGCTAATACTGCAGGATTTCCTAGCGGTTGTGTTCTTTAATCGGGTGCTTACCATTCAGACTCCTCACACAGCGGATGTCTATGTTGTTCAGTATTTTGTCATTGAGGAGGTCTAAGTTCTCAGGAATGCTCCTGCGTGCAATCCTGGCAAATACAAAGTCCACCTAGAGAATAACAGGAACACAAAAACAAAGATTACGTAAATAGGACTTTAATTGAAGGATACTGGAGAGCTTTTAATTTTATCTCTAGCCAAATTACCTCAATCCCATCAAAGGTCAGTTTAATGATGGGGACGAATGTCTCTTTAATCACCTAAAGACAACAATATTGTCAGTCACTTGAAACAGGGACAGAAATGTTCTTTTGACTTGTTTGCAATCAATCACTTAGTCTATACGGCTTACCCGTATGTCTTTGACCTCATCGTGAGCTTTCAGCTTCTCAAAGAAGGAGGTGAAGAACTCTTCCCTCTCAAGAAATCCAGGTCCGACACAGAGGACATCAATGTCAGCACCTGTCAAAACAGCACAGATTCATATAGAGGAAGGCCTATATTGAAATGTGTAACAATGCGGAGAACCACTATCTTCACCAGGTGCTACCAGAGGATGTAACGCACCACTGAATGAACCTAGATGCTGTGTGTGCCTTCAGTGAAAAGAGCCCCTTGTGAAATATATGGCTAACAAATGTAACACACAGCAACTCCACATGTACAAGCTGCTGCCGCAGTCCTGACATGCTCTTACAGTTGAGGAAAGGAACTGTTAATTACCTTTTGAGTGAACTCCTATGTGATAGGAGCCAAATGGGAAGATCTTGCCTCCGACGTTTTCTGTTACCGTTTCAGGTAAGTTCTAAAATCCCAAAAATGTACGTATGTAAAAATGCATGCACTATGCAACATGTTCTCAGTATCATAGTTGGAGTTACTTTTGAAACAACAACATAGATCGAAACAATGTCTTACCATTGCTTCACAGGTTTCTGTCAGCCACTCCTTATAGAGTGACGCCAGTCGATTGACGACAATCTCTCTGCAAGGAAAACGTAAAGCGCATTTTCAAATATTGTCATTTCTCTGAAGCAAAGTATGATATGGTCCTTTCCACTTGCATTAGCTTCATTCCCTGAGGATTTCTTACCTGATTACTCTGTTTGCAGTAATAACAAACCCAAATAAGAAGTCTCGCCAGTGGCATAACATCCAAGACACTGAGTCACAAAAACACACTAAAACTCAACAGCTGTGCCCCTGCAAGCTGTATTAATTACAATATGATAATAATGAAACAGAAAAAGATGTATCATACCGGTGTTGCAGCTCCAAGGTATTCTCAAACACACCGTATGACTTCAGGGTGTCAGTCAGCTTTTTGGATTGGATCAAGTCATCCTCCTCGGGCAGATCCTCACTGATAGGACCAGAGATCCCATAGCACTTGGGCATTTCTGGAAATAGTGCATCTTGAATCTCGCTGAGACTGAAATGGGACATTTGCATGTCAGTGCACTAGTCACGACACAATAACAGTATATACATGTACAGACATATCAAGACACCTTGGTAGGAAGGAAAATATGTGAATATAAGGTGACATGAGCCCCCCATTGTGCTAAGATATCTGAAATTACTATGTTCATAACCATCATCATAAGGTACATATCAATACTGGTCCACAACATTAACAAAATCACAAGTTAAGTTACAGCAAAGTCAAAAAGGACTGTGAACTGCCTGAACTAATGATTTTATCCGCTTTAACTCACCCAAACCTTTGGAAACGTAGGGAAACACAAGACACAAGTACTTACTGAGACATTGTAGCAACAATTAAGAACGTTTGTTTTTAAACGAGTCAGAAATATCTTCTTTTCTGTCACAAAAACATGGCGAAAGTAGTGTAGTTAACACACTAGCTGGCGAGATCTGGTCTGGATTGGAACAGAATGGAATCATAACGTTACCAGGGCGACGCAACATTAAAGGCGATCTCTGTTGGCAACCGTTTGTTCTTAAGAAAATGCACAGATGTTAATGGATTTGATTCTCCTTGTGCTTTTATGTCAAATATCTTAACGCAAGTTAGCCCATTTGTTTTGGGACTACACAATAAAGAATATATGACGTGACATGCTGAAGATGGATCTTTGGTACAGGAAAAGATGCAGGAAAAGATGGTTTCAAAGATGTTCATAACAGGAAAAAAACTCTCCATCCCCAGGGCCAAGGCTCAACAGATTAACCCTCCATGCAAACACAAACAAGTGTGACCCAAATGTGTGTAATTATATTACAAAGATGTCCCATCTGCCTTCATTTTTAAGGCCAGAGAGAGGGTTGTTGATTATCCCTAGATGTTGTTTCATACCAACACTGTATTAACTAATGCACCACTACAAGTCCAAAGTCTGGTTTTACAAGCCTGTCAGTAATGTACAGTACGCAGGTGAGACACTTGTTCATTCAGCTTGAAGAATCAAATCATTACAATTTCCCAGAAGTTGGACAATTTTTAAGCAATTGCACAGAGGTAGATTTGAGAATATGTTTGAGAAAACTGTGGTATGTAGTATCTGTCATTGAAAAGGAGCCTGTATGGCTAAACCTTATTACCATTTTACTTGTGTTTCACACAACACCATCCTTAACTAAGGGTTTCAAAAATGATTATAGAGTTGCATCAACATCTGACAGTATGAGCCAAGGCTGAACATTACAAGCTAGGGATGGGCAATTTGGCCAAAATCCTCACTGTATATGTAATTTTATATCACAGTAAGTATCATGATACAGTAATTGTTCTGTAAATTCAGTTAAGAAATTGTTTAAAATAACCATACCATACTTCACGCTATGTATTTATAATTTCACTCTCTTCTATGTTTTCTCTCTTTTTCTGCAGCAGTTGGCAAACCACCTTAGAGGTGCATTACAGCCCCCCAACTGTCGCTCTCACCTCACTTGAGAGCTTTGTAAGCCGCCCTGCTGCCCAAATCACATTACCTTTGCGGCAGCCCTGATTGCTGCATAGCCTGCCCTGAGCATATATCAGAGAGGATACCTCCCATGGTGGGAAAAGGAAAAGGTTTTGCCAAATCTCTATATGAACAAGTGCTATGAGATAACTTTGTTATGATATTGCGCTATATAAATAAAACTGAATTGAATTGATTTGAAATCTGGCACGTTTACATGACTGACCTAAGTGCTCGTGTTAATAAATATGCATTGTCCCTTCTTAAATAAAATAAACATAAAACATGCATTCTCAAAATACAAGACAAGTTGGGAAACTCACATAAAAAGAGACCAACTGGGTGGGAAGAGGTGTGCATGTGAGTGTATTTTGTATATGGCATTCTTTGTTTTCAGCTTTTGTTCTTCCACGACGTGTTATTGAGAAGGTCCAAATTTTCAGGAATGTTCTTCGGCGCCACCTGGGCAAAGACTACTAAGCCAGTCTAGAAAATAACAGGAATACAAAAACCATGACTAAGACGCATGAAAAGAAAACTCTTTAGATTAGATTAGGTTTTTTGAGAAAATGAACAACAACATCATTATGTGACCTTCCTCTGGATCAGGTGTGTTGACCGGATGTCAAAGCTGCTCAAAGATGCTACATGTCCAGCATCATAGAGGAGCGTCCAGCAGCTAAAGAGCCAGATGTTTTTTCTCGGGAGATGTTAGAGGGGCAAAACAAAACTAAAAGGAGTGTGAATATTGGACTTGACCTTGAACTAATGCTAATGTTGCAGTGTGTCTGCTGGATGGGTAAACAGGCAACCGTCTGCTAAAAAGGTCCCCATACCAACTTAAGAGTGTCAGAGTTGTGTTCACAGGTTGATTCCACTGCTCCCATGTGGCCACATCAGTCATTGCAGGTTTAAGTGAGGTATAAGGCCATACTGTAGCGTGCAGATTTCAACTGTTTGGATCAATTTATTCATTTCGAGGTTAACATCTCACACCACGTATGATTGTATGAGCAAACAAGTAAGTGTCTACCAAATGTGTGGAATTATCTTTTGGTGTAAGTGTCAAATCTGCCTCAGTTCATTGTTGAATGCGAGAGAGCGGGTTATGGTTTTCTCTGACAAACTGAAGAGGTTATTTCATACCAACTCTGTATTACCTGTACACCACCACAAGTCCAAAGAAGAAGTGTTGCTCTATAAGTCCGTCAGTAATGTAGTTTGGTTGGGTGGTGGCAGCTGCCAGAAAATGTCCATTATTTTAAAATTCCAATGGTGACACTAGTGAGGCTCACAATGTTTACTAGTTAGGGTCTCTTTTACGTCACTAGTTAACTAGTTAACACGTATGTTCTTTAACTAGTAAGACAAGTCAAGAAAGTCTGGAATTTAGTCCCACTGGTGCAGCGCCTGGCTTTACTAGTACGGCTTCTGTTCCAACTAGTTTGACAAGCGTTCCACTAGTTGCTGAAAAAAGACTAAACTAGTAAGAGTTTTTGATCAACTAGTACGACAGAGTGGTGAACTAGTGTGACAAAATGTCAAACTTGCTCTGACAAAGACTGAACTAGGTGTCTGATATCAAGGTAATGAATGCTGGCATAGCTTTCCATGGCCATAACGGTCTGGAATCGTGCTCTCCCTCCCCTCTGAGAGAGAGGGAGGGAGAGAGAGAGAGAGAGAGAGAGAGGGAGGGAGGGAGAGCAGAGACAGAAGAGAGCTGTCAAGCTGCAGGAAGAGGCAGCGAGAGGCGACTTTCCTCTGGAGCCCACAAACACACTCAGAAAGATTTAGACGCCCAGATGCTGAAGTGTGTGTGAGTGCTGCTACGCTTGTCCTCTTGCAAAGGAGCGGTGCATCTTTTTTCCCCAGGATCCGGACGGACTCGAGCCGGACCCACTTGGACTGTAAAGAGAGTTTGGACTCAGCATCTTTGTGACTTGAGCTCACGTCGGACTCAAGTTGGGCTTCTGACAGCGCAGCACTTTGGACTAAGAGCGCAACACCGAGGTCTTGACTGGAACTGTGCTGCCTCTCCTTAGTTGCCCGAAATCGGCAAATTCCAACTCGCACCCGGACTCAGTGCGTGTTTGTGTGCGCGACAGGGAGAAGGATGTGTTGGCCGGCGACAGCGGTTCTGCTGGTCCAGCTCGGGGCCACCTTCACAGGGGCCTGGAGGGCGTCTCAACCGAGACTGCAGTTCACACACTCCGGTAAGAGGCAACATCTGGCTTCTTTCTTATTTCGTCTCGAGTGAAACATCTGTCGCTGTCTCATTCTCCACACGCGCAGGTGGTGGGACTCACTTTTCTTTCTTTCCCCTTCTTGTTGATGCGACATGCGGAGCACAAATGATACCTTTGCCTTTCGGCCCCTCTACCTGTCTCCATCTGCCCCCCCCCCATCTCTGTAATCACCTGTATTGAATTCATCTCTGTCCAGTAGTCAGGTTTCACCGCCTACCTCACTTTCTCCTCTCAGCATTAGTTCTCTCATTTTGTCTCTCCAACACAGTCATAATGTCAGAGTTTTTATTCCTAAATGACATATTCAGCATTTTAAAAGTGGGGTGTTTTAAAAGGGCAGCTGTCAGGGGTGTAAGGCACTTCGAAGGAAAGCTCTTATTTTATTCCAACATGGTTGTAAACAAGCACACTTTAGAGAGATTATTTAAATCACTTAATTTACAAGTGAATCTGAAAGTGAGCACACCTGATGCTAATATTCTCTTATTACACCGGAGAAATGTGTGCGAACTACAGAAAGCACAGCAGGTCAGAGTTGAACCAGGAGGTGATCGTGGTGGATGTTTACAAAGGAGAGTTTAGATAATAATTTTACCCTTGTCTTCTTTTCCAAATAAGTTTGGTTGAAACTGGGAATTTGTTTAAACTTGTCTGATCATCAGACTTTTTGTGTTCCTTGCGACATTGAACTTTTTTTTCTTCATGTAGACGGTTTCCCAGCTCTCAGGAATTAACTTGGTGTGAGTACAATGTTACTATTACTGATAGGAATTATGGGCAACACTATGAAAATGAGACCCAAGTTGTACAAAAAAAAAAATGGAATCATCCTTTAAGACCTTTACTTACAGCTTATTTGGCAGAAATTCATTGCAGATATAAACCATAACGATAGCAACAGGAATGTAGATAGGTCTTTTAATTACCTTTAAATTTAGGCTATATCCTGTAGAAATCGAATCCTTTGCCATCACCTTTGAAACAATTTGCAAATTAAGCTTCACACCAAAGACATCCTCCCTGTCATAAACTGACTTCTTGACAGCACAAACCCTCTCAGGATTGGAAAATGTCAACGTCTGTAAAAATAATTATCTGATGGCTTAAGTCCCAGATCCAGATCACCATCAAATTAATTATTTCTTGGCCCGAGGCAGATCTCTCCACCAGAGTGAGATCCGTGCAGAGGTTGTTGGAAAAACCTGCAGACAAACGCAGCACAACGCCCTTAAAAAGCGGGACATGAAAGGCATAACTTCTTTCAAGTAAAATATGAAATTCCTGCTGGATATTTCGCATTATACTGTGGTGGAGAACTGATCTGTGCTGTTTTCTTCATGCAGTTGTTAACTGCCACTGTGCAGCACATTGCATAAGCACATGTTGTGTTGAACAGGAGCACAGTCCCTCTCGATAGTAGGTTTATTAGCATGGTTGAGTTGGAGTCGACAGGTCCTCTTAAAGGGTGAGGCGGTTGCACAAGTGTCTAATAGTTGTTGCCGTGTGTTGTAACCTTGTGGGGGCAGAAGAGGGGTGGGGGTTTGCCTCGCTAGAGAATAGGAGGAAGACTTGACGGGTACTGCGTTTGAAGCACTCCGCGATGTCCTGAAGCAGTGAGCTCCATCAGTCTCCACCACTAAATAGGACAGGACCCACGTGGGGCGTTTTGCTGTTTGGATATAACAAGACATGACAGTCAAAAGTAATGACAAACCAAAGATCCGCATCTTCTGATTAACACAGGATTTGGGATTCAATCTTTTGTTTACAGTGAATCGCCCTTAAAAGCTTTTTCGAGGCATCCAGACCTTTAGTTACTGTGAAATAAACTCAACTCCCTTTAATCGTGTAAACCAGAGACACAGCAGAAACCAACTGATTGCACAGTCTTACATAAGCCCAAGCACAAAGGATCTGTGAGGTAGCTGTGATAAGGCTGAAGTCGACCAATCGTGACCTAGAAAGTACAGCGAAAGGGAGATGGGAAGCCTTGTTGGGTTCTCCCAGGTGGGAATTGAGCTCTAATGATATCTGAATGTGAAAATGTGAAGAGCTGCTCAAGTAGCTGTGTGTGTCTTTGTGAGCTGTGTGTCTGCATGTGTCTTGCATGCGTGTGTGCATGCAAGACATTTTTGAAGACATGAGCTTGTGAGTGTGTATTTAAATAGAGCTGTTGCAGTTCCAGGATCTCTGCCCACCTCAGTCTTTGTTGTGTTTTCTGGTGACACAAATCCTCCTGTTTTTGAACAGTAGAGGTTTGTGTGTGTTTTTACATCTACAGTGTCCAGTATGCTCATCTTGGTAAAAGAGAACAAAACCAAATGTGTGATGTTATGTGTGTGGTGATTGTGTTGGGCTACATGTCCAGTATCATGCCTGTGTGTGTGTGTGTGTGTGTGTGTGTGTGTGTGCACTCTTTCTCTGTGGGAGCTCCATGTTGTGGTCACTTCCCCGTTTGGCAGTTCAGAGACACTGTACATTTGGATTTCCCTTCATCTGTTGAGACTTACAACTAATCGACTAAACCAGTAGAGTGTGCCAAGCAGTATGAGAATCTGCTAGCCCCACGTGTAGTATGTGCAGTTTGAGATTTGTAATTCAATGAACCTGTGAGCATGACAAACAAGACAAATGATAGGAGAAGAAAAGACTAGAAATAAAAACTAATTGCAAAAACATGCTTTTGAAACATGTTCAAAACCACACTGGAGAAACTCCGGGAGGACATTACTGCTTTTTTACAAAACTCCTTATATATTCTCACTCCGCAAGATGTGAGTGAGCAGCCTAAATTCACTTTGTATTTGGTCATTGTATTAATGTCCCAGAATGCAATGTTCAATAGAAATGGGGAAGCTGCTCACAGCTGTTAAAATCTGAATTGCGCTGTGAATGACAGATGGAGGGGAAATAAAATAGTGTTAAATCTTTAGGAAAACTTTTCCTTTCACTCATTGTACAAGTCAAGTCAATGTAATAGTCAACAACAAAACAACAAAATGGTATCAGAAAGCCTGTGCTGCAAACTGGTTGGAGTTACAAAAAATGGTGGAGTACCTCTTTAAAGATTCTCTGTGGAGTTTTAGACCTCTAGAAAGATATGGAGCTGTTTTTCTATGATTGAGCCCCCATTTCGTTTATCTTGTGCACGCACATGAGGACACACAGGCACATCGTCTGTGCACGCAGGTGACACGATACACTATTCTACCAATGGGACAGTCCTACCACTATTCCACCGATCAACAGGTGGCGGTAACAGGCCAAGATATGCCGCAATGTGTCAGCAAAGGCAGGGAAGAAGACGACTGCAAGCTGGTAAACATGGATGTAAACAATGCCGGATTTAAAATACTAAAACATCGCCTTTGCAATTGTTTTATCAGGAAGGAAATGCACTCGACACATTTGTTAGACCTGAACGATACACACAATGCTTTTTGATGAGTAACACTAGATGTAAACATAATTGTTTACAAGAAAACTCCCCAGGGCCCGTTTCAGTAACTGGAATGTCTTTAAAGGCCGACCAGTGCAATACTAAATCACCAAGTACAATTAAGTTGAATTGACAGCAGCTTTTCGAGGGAGCTCATTTTTTCATGTTATTACAAAACGGTAAAGTACAATCATTTCTTGTAGCTAACAGCAGAGAGAGAGAGAGAGAATAATATTAATAAAAAATAATAGTAATAACTAAGAAGTCAAGTTAGTAACAAGCATTAACGGGATAAGAGTGCGTACAAATGGAACATCATGGGAAGTCTATAGGCCTTTAGCAGCATAACTATTGAACTAATCCCATTGGAAACCATAGAACATGCGCTAAATACTGTATACCCAGTGTGTGAAGTACAGGTATGTTAAAAAATAAACAGATAAATAATTTAAAACAGGTTCGGCGCCGCATCTTCAGTAAACAACTTTCCACATCAGACAAACTGAATGGACGCACGATCACACCGTAATATTACACACAGCTGGCACAGTGTGGATACCTTCATTCACCGACTGGGATTTAACTGTTAACAAAGATTCACAGTTTATACCGCGTAACATCATGTGTAGAATAACAACAAATCTCCAAAGCCCATGTTTTATTAGGCTACTTTGTTTCCAGATTTAAGGACTGTTTAAATACTTCCTCCGTTGGATAAATAAAGACATAAATGGAGAACAAGGTGCAGAACCGCGGTGTCAGCATGAATTACTGTTCCGCAGAATTACAACCGGCACCGATTTAAGAACGTCAGGAGCTGCTGGCTACATCAGCTGCCTGTTCACTGTCATCAGTCGCATTTTCTGTGTTGCTCCTTACCTTTCAATATTTAAACATGAAAAAAATTTTTACAATACAGATAAATAGTAAATGATTAGCTTAATTTTGAGACCGACTCAAAATTAGATTTTGCCTTCTTCATGGGTCCTAGTTGTTAATTAGGGGGTCCAAGACCCCCTGAGACCTCCCGTATTTTTCACACTGTGTATGCTTGAACAAACGCAGTCATACAGAAGCAAGCAAATTCAATAGACTGCAATTAGAGACACACAAAGAAATGTCATACGTGTATATAGTTTTACACATGTAAGTATGCAAAAACACATTTGGGAAGGTCCTATATATGCGCACGAAGAGACACACACACACACACACACAGTTCCATCTGCAGCTATTTTCAAACTCGTAGCTGTCACACGTGAATATAAAGACTCATCGTCACAATCACAGAATAAAATTCTATAAATGCCTCAGAGGAGGTTTGGATGGTTTATTAAGTCAGTGTGAATCTATTTCCCCACTTGGAGAGTCATGTTTTATTCATACAGGAATTGGTTTGTGATAGACATTTAATGTTAATCAGTCACTGGAGAAAAATTTCATTGAGTCGTATGAGTTTGTGTGGTATGAGTGGAGACATTGACTCTGACCTTTGACCTCTAAACTGCTGATTGCTTGTGATGGTTGTAATCAAAGCGTTTAAATGTATCCTGATGTTTTCCCCTCAGTGTCCTTTTGGACAAATGCCCAAATTATAATGTAAATGAGTCACTTTCAATTTCATTCTATCAGCATGCAAATAGCTTGGTTATACTACCCAGTAGATTAGTTCATCCCAGAGTCCAGATGCATGTTTGCTAAATTCTATTTAGATTTATTCAGAGACAACAATGTGTCGCACAAATAAAAGCTGCAGTTTGATTATATCCTTAAATACTTAAAATTTTTACCTGTATGTTTTGACTTTATGAAGGACAAAGCCATGCTGTTGCCCAGACAAGGAACCTGCTTTAATACAAAACCCAGATGAGCCAGCTTTTTTTAATAGAAGGACGTTGTGTAGCTGGGCTGTCTGTGAGAGAAACAAGCCTACAGACCATAGACTGTATATAAACATGGAAGAGGTGTCTCTACTTCCTCCGACTGTACATAAATGAAGCCCAGGTACCATCCGCTGGTACCAGTTTGGCCCAGGTACCAACATGGAGGGGAGATGGTTGACCTGTACTGCAGTCAGCTACCAGGGGGGCGATCCAGATGTTCTGGCTTCACCTTTGGGGAGCTGTCATGTCATCCATCTTTACTCCATACACACAAACCAGCAACTGTCATCTAAATTGGCCACCATTGGACTCCATCTAAGCCAGATTGAAATGAATGCCCATGTGGGTGGAAAAAGATTCTATCCGCAAGCAACCTTTATTAGCTATATATACATTTATCATACTATTAAACTATTAAACAGGTGTTTTTGGCAACGCATTGCTGAAGTCAGTTAAAATATATTTTGTGAATTAAAAGTAAAAGCAACGTAACGGGCCATTCCTTCTCATTTGTTGCAGATAAAAGTAGACCCTTTCATCATTTCAAGCCTCTCTAGAAGACAGGATGTTTTTGAACTTTGGCAGATATAATCTTAGAGTATTTAGGATGGACTGATACAAAGAGCTTGTTAAATCTTTTCTTGTCCAGGAAACCTGCACTTAGAGGAAACTAGATGAATGACTATTTGTACCATGATGTCTATATTAAGCCCCAGTTTTATTTGATCTGCTATATGTTTATACATTTCCTTTTGGTGTTGAGGTTACAAGTTAAGAAGTGAAACCTGGTTCTTGGTGTATGTTGTATACCTAACATTTTTTCACCCCAACCTCACCTTTCGCTTCTTTCTGTGTACTAATAAAGCACAAAAGCCTTCAGAGTCATACTAAAATCAAGAGATATGTTCATTATTCATTTATTCTTTCAGATCTGTTTGTATCTAGGCCAGTGCTTTCCAGGCTCAGGGCTGGAGATGTTGCTGAGATGCGGATTTCACTGGGGTGGCACAGAATCAGGCTATTCTCTATTATTCATTTTAACGAAAGCAGTCCCCAATGGTGGCCACTATTGAAACCAAACGGCAGCTGCTCATCCCAATCTTCAGAAAAGACTCAAGTAAGGTAGCCAGTTTCTCTGGAAGAAGACCCTATTTAGCAGGAGGTTTAATTTGGAAAAATATGAAGTATAGCTGTAACCCTGGTTCTTGGAAAGACTTTAGGCTCTTCAGCTGTTTAAAGTCACTTTTCCAGAATATTTAGAGAACTTGATAAAATGTTCTTGCAATCAAACCTTTTGTCCTTACTAAGACATGAAAACCCCTTGATTAAGGGGTTTGGTGCTTGAGGGTTTTCTCCTCTCTCTGGACAGAGACAGTAAAATAAGTCTAATTACACCCTTGTTTTGGCAGTAACAGCCCCAGACAGCAGTGGACATGCTGTAAATTTACCCTCAAGAGGTTTCTGGTGTTAATATCAGAGGCAGTAAATAATTAAGCAAAAAAACACAAGTTTCATATTTCTTCAATTTCCCTTAAGTATTAATTTCATCCAATCTGCCCTGCTGCCAAATTCCCACCTCTGGCTCTTACTGTGTGTCAGCATTTCTTTCCTATATAACATTCAAGAGACACAAGAAAAGTTTTCACTCCTTTGTATCATTTAAGTCATATTGGCTGGGGAAAGTCTGAACTGGACATCTTTGTGCAGCCGTATATTCCTCACTGCATTCCTTTCACTTTAGCTGCATGAGGGGAAGTTAATCTACAAAGACACATTTGACTTGTTGGCCAGCTGGAAGCCTGAGGTAGGCCTAGATGGCACCAACAGACACCAAAGACCACCTCTAACCAGTAGTATGCCTTATTAGCTGTGGATTAGGGCAAGCTAGAGACGCAGGATATGAGGGTTTGCAAACCTGTAGCGGATAATCGGATGTTCATTCCTAAATTAAATATCCAGCTGTAACTTTTTCTACAATGATTGTGAAGAAAGTGAATTTGACAGAGTGAGTATAAGATAATAATAATGGAAAATGGCAGCTAGTAAGCTCTAGTTCAATTCAATTAAGTTTTATTTATATAGCGCCATATCATAACAAAGTTATCTCAGGGCGCTTTTAGTCAAGCCTACATACTGTACACATCTGATCTTTAACCCTTGGTGTTAGTGATCTGACATTCCCGTGGCTGTGTAAACAAAGGGAAGCCACAAGAATTTGATTCTCCCTGTTTTGTCAGTGATGGAAAGATCAGACAAGTGCCACAAAAGGTTGAAAGTCAGACTTCCTTTTCCTGTTTAAATAGGCAGGACAGATAGCAGTTTCTATCGTCTGGTTGGGCTATAATGTAGGGATTTGTTGAACATTTGACCCTCAAAGCTGACTAAATACAAATCTGAAATCACTGTAGACACCAAGGCCATCCATCAAAGGACAGCTACTTTTTTTTATGGTCACCCATTTTTAAGATCTAGAGATTGTTATTGCCCATTTGCCACAGCAAATTTCCACAAAGCTTACCGTATATCTAACAGGAATGAAGCTGAGACAAGAAGTAGAAGCCACCGACAATTTAAAGACTGCAGTGATGTTTCTATCTAATGGGTGTGGAAAGACAGAATCTCTAGCAAGTGTTGAGTTAACTCTCATGTAGTTAAATGCATGCTAATACATAGAGTACTCAGTAATCTATGAGGGAACACAGTAGTGACCCCCCCTCTCTTATATTTTTCACCAGTCCAGGCCACTAAGGCTGATTGTTTCCTCTTGAGATAAGTCAACTTCGGAGTCATAAACCACACATGAGACTGTATGTGTGCAGAGAAAACATTGACAGTTCTCAGTGAACCTTCTCTTGATTAAATAAAGATGAAAAAATAAATTAGCAGCGAATGGACTCGAATGTGTGTATGCAGCAGCATGGCAACCCAAGCCTAACAGTCTGATGATGATGATGAATAATCATACGCGCTGAGGTTGAAGGTCAAGCTGTCCACGTGGGTCTGGTCTGCCGGTGACACAGTCCAGACGTAGTTCCTTATGTGTTTGACTATAATTTTGCTGTGGTATGTGTTGTGTGTGTGGGGGGGACACATGTTTAAATTTGGGTGCATGTGGAACAGGAAAAAGCAATAAGTAGAGATTAGTCTATCTGTGAGTGATGAAGTAATGAATTTATTTTTATGTTATTTTATAGTGACAGAAGCGATACAACAGTGGTTCCATTATTAAAAATACACAGATCAGCCCTAACATGTGCAACAAACTGCGATGCACTGTGTGTTCTGACACCTTTCTATCAGAACCAGCATTCAGTGTTTCAGCAATTTGCGCTACAGTGGCTCTTCTGTTGGATCGGACCATACAGGCCAGCCTTCGCTCCCCACGCGCATCAATGAGCCTTGGCCGCCCATGGAGAGGGAGAGGAGTTTCCTGGCAGTCTAGGTATATAGAAGCATAACTAAGGGGTGTCTCATGGCTGTCAGCCCTACTATGTCAGCCCTACTATTATCTTTATCAAAGATGAAAGTCTTAAGCCTACTCTTAAATGTGAGGAGGGTGTCTGCCTCCCGTACACAAACTGCCAGAGGAGCTTGATAGCTGAAGGCTCTGGCTCCCATTCTACTTTTAGAGACTCTAGGAACCACAAGGAGCCGTGCATTCTGGAAGCACAGCGCTCTAGTGGGCTAAGAGGGTACTATGAGCTCTTTTAATATATGATGGTGATTTTAAATTCTATTTTGGATTTTACAGGGAGCCAGAAACCTGGGGTTGTTTTTATTTTCCTCTATAATTAATGATGATTAGTAAATGATAGTAGGCTGCTCTGGCATTACGGGGGGCCTTCCTATACATTTTAAGACTATCTTGCCAGACTTAAGGTGATTCTTCCAGATTGTCAACTTCCTGTCAACTTTCCTGTCAACTTCAATGGTGTTTGCTTTAATTTGCAGGTTTGGGGGTTATACCATGGAGCTAACCTGTGTTTTATTATCTTCTTCATAAAGGGACAATAGAGTCGAGTGTCATTTGCAGTGAGCCTGAAGTACTATCAAAAAGATGATCAATTTGGGAGGGACCTCTTATATAGGTGTCCTCTTATTTTGAGATATGGCTTTGAATTAAATGCAGATGGAATCAATTTCTTGAATTTAGCTACAGCACTTTCAGATAGACATCTAGTGTAGCAATGTTTGCCTAATGGCGTGTAGTCCAGTAATAAGAATTCAAAAGTTAATGTAATAATGGTCAGACAAAAAAGGATTATATGGAAAGACTATTAGATGTTCAATTTCAATGCCATAGACACAAGAACAAGGTCAAGGGTGTGGTTAAAACTGTGAGTGGGTTTATGGACACTCTGACAGAAACCAATCAAATCTAATAATGAGCTACACTCAGCACTAAAGCCATCATTATCACACACATCCACATGAATATTAAAATCACCTACAATAATTACTTTATCTATTTTAAGGACTAAACCTGATAAAAATAGATACAAATTCAAAATTCAATTGTTTACTAGTACAGCTTTAGATGAGAGAGATCTGATGTTTAAGAGTCCACTTTTTGGAACAGAAAGACAGGTATGTCAGAGTTTTGGAATGTCTTCCAATCTGAGGCAGGACCCAAACGCACAATCCGGAGACAACAGGTAAGTTTCAAAGAGGGTTTTAACGTTCGTCAAGCAAAGGTTCGGTATACGGGAAGGCAATCAGACAGTACAGTCAGGGAGAGGCAGAAGGCGAGAACCAAAACCAGAATGCAGACAGGACAGAGACCAACACAGACACGGGATAACGAGAACGAACTGGCAACGGAAAACGGACAGACAACAGGGTTAAATACAGACAGTGTGATGAGTGAGTGATGGCAGGTGAGTCTCAACCGTGGCGTGAGACTGATTGAGGTCCAGAAAGGGTATCCAGGCCTACCGGCGTGCGCGCGGCGTGACACACATGGATGCACATCTGTATGCCTATAGGCTTTGTTCCCAGGCTTTTGCAGGCCTCCAGCTGTAATTGCACCAGTAATTGGTGAAGTGATAACCCCATTTCCACAGGAAATGTGACACGGTTTCCTCGCCCCCGCCAACATCATCCCCCTCTGGTGGCACAGCCAACGAAGTCCTCACCCTGGGAACGTTGCTCCAGACAGCTAAAGATCCCTGGGGTCTGGCTAGTAGACGAACAGACGGACAAAGACAGACGTGCAAACAGTCACGAAAACAAAATTACACACGTGATGCTTAAAAGAAACACTCATAAGGACAATGCTGTATGCTAATATGGATAGATTAATGATAAGTTTGTGAGTGTGTGTGTATGCAGCAAGTTCTGTGCCAGGATGGAGAAACAAGAATAGCTCACTGTATAAATCCAGGAAAATACAAAGTTGGACACCCATGAGTGAGATAACGATTACATTTTTTATTTAGTGACCGAAAAGTCCTCAGGCCAAGCAGTTGCCTCCTGATCTGCTGTATGCAGGGGGATTCATCCTTCTTTTAGTCTTTGGAATGGGCATGCTTCAATGATGTGATCTCCACAAGCACACAGTGGACTTGGGCATCCACATGGTGCTTGTGGGATGACCTGGAATAGACAGGGGCACAGTGGACTATTGCCCCCCCCCCCATTTTGTGCCTTCAGTTTTACAAAGCAGGTTGTTTCTGGACTTCACCTTTGCCGCTGTTCCTTTCAGATGTTCCTTAAAAGACAGGGTCCTTTCAAGGGTCGCTCCCAGATAGAATGGATTGGGGGCATTCTGTAGCTTCAGTCCGCTCAGTTGAATGTTTAGTTCTTTGGCAGCTTTTGCATTTTGGAGGTGGAATACACTGGAGACACTGTTTTTGCTGATTTCGGTTTTAGGCACCAAGTTTTGCAGTATTGGTCCAGTTTTGCAGGGCCTTCGGTGAGCACCTACTCAAGTGAATCATGATTGAAAGAGACACTTGATATTTTCTTGAATTTGAATTTTCTTGAATGAATTTTCCTTCATTTATATCTTATATGTCACTTAAATTTCACTGTGCCAATGCAAACTGCTGCAAGGATTACAGAACTATTCAGATATTTTACTTAATATGTGTGGCAAGTCCTGCACTCAGCTGGGAAAGTTTCCTTCCTAAAACTTTTGCCACTGTTCATAAACTGTGGAATAATCTAGCTATGCATTCTTGCTAACCAAATTAGCAAGCATCCTACCTGTCCAGCGGTGTGCAGGTCCCGTTGTCATCTCATCCTGATTCTTTTTCATTGTGTTCTTGCAATCCCAGCATGGAAAAGCAGTTCTGACGTTCACTGTATGCTTAATGGATACTTAGCAGAGTTGTTCACTCACTGCTTTTCTCTATTGTATCTGTTGCTGTGACGTCCCTGCACCTTGACTGCCAGCCTCACCTTGACAGCCACAGCTGAGCTCAAAGCTGGCCATGCCCACATCACTGAAAAATAACTTTCAGGTGGAATTTGAACAGGGACACATACGGTCACGCAGAAAAGTTGTTATTTTCTGAGTAACAAACCGGTGCTTCACATGCCACTTGTCCCAGTCACACATTTTTTGAGTACTTGTCAAATAGCAACACTTCCCATCAAGTCCCAAGTTCAAGTTGGCTTTAAACCTTATTTCCTTTTTTCACAAGTACATATAGTACAATTAGCACTAAAAGCACAAAAGCTTAGACAGCAACAGTCACGTGACAAACCATGATGCTGCCATCTTTACTACCCAGCATGGTCATAATTTATGGAAGTACTATAGACCTTATTGTACAAAACAATTCATTCCTTATTGTGGTGGTGGGGGAGGGGGTACTATGGGTTCAGCAGCCTGTCCACAGCTTTGGGAAAAAAGCTGTTTCTCAGCCTGTTGGTCTGTGTGCATATGGTTCTGAGCCTACCTGAGGGGAGAGTGGTAAACAGGAGGTGTGAGGGGGTCTCTCATGACGTTAGAGGCCAATTTTGGATCCTGCTCATGTGCAGGTGTGTTTGTTTATGAGAATCCCAGCACCCACTTCTTACCTAAATCACATGCCACACATTTGCCCTAATCACATCGAGGTCCATCAGAGCTCCCATGACCAACAGCCTTTAATCTAATGTTCACCATGGATACAAATACCTACCACCAACACAAATACACACTCATATGGATGCACAAACAGTATATAAAGAAAAACACACACTCACGGAGGCAAATATGGACAGGCATACGCTAGCACTAATATAAAGGAAGCATTCATGCACAGACATTTTCAGTGTTTGCGTGTCTGACAGCGTGCAAGTACCAGGATTATATCTTAGTGTTTCTTAACTTTTCCGTCTTTGATTCCTAGTGACAGGAGTCAGAGGCCAATTGGATCAGATCAGAGGTCACAACCCTCGTTGACCCCGCTGTCAACTTGATGCTGATAAGAATGGCTGCACTGAGCAGACGTGTCTGTGTGTGTGTGTGTGCGTGTGTGCATGCAATTTTGTATATGTTTGTGCAGCAGATAGTTTAGATTTCTATACTCTACCTTTTCTTTGATCTTTTTCTTTTATGGATCACATGACTAAATAGGGTCAATTAAGTGGCATTGCAAGTTCTATGGGATAACTTGGCACAATAGTGGCACCCTGGTCAGAACATCAGAACTTGTACCTGCAGAATGTCACTAAATGTCCTGCAGATTTTCTGAAAGTTTTCAGGAAAGGTTCTTTTTGACATTATCTTTTCAAATGTGCAGTAGGACAGTGTGCAAGCTCATTCATCCAGTACCTCAGTGACGGTCAATGGTCCGATTTCCAATTGGTTAGAATGAATTTCTTTTCACTACACTGCTAGTGAGCAAAATAAAGTTCCAAAGCACAGGAGATCTCCTTTTGTCATTTTACATCTCTAACAAATGGGAGAAATGTTGCTGTCAATTTTATGTAATCTGTAGGGGGTGTAAAATATTCTATGAGGTATGTTGACGTCTAACCTCACTGTCCTTCGAGTGAAGCCAAATTTAAAATGGTCGGAACTGGGAGCAAGGTAGTAGTATCTAAAATTTGGTAGATTAAGCCCTCCCTTTGAATTTGGAGCCTGTACAGAATTTGGGAATTTTTATAGGGTTATTCTGAAATAGATTAATACACTTTGGTAGAATATTCATTTTGATTGTATTTCTTCTGCCAATAAATGACAATGGAAAATCCGTGCATTTTTGTAAGTCAAATTGAGATTGTTCAAATAGTTTTAAATAATTATCTTTAAATAACTGTGCATGTGATTTGAATGTGTATACCCACATTTTTAAAACCATTTACGCACCATTTCAGTGGATCAGTGAAAGATCTTATATTGTTTTCATGTATATTTAGTGGCTTTTAGTATAATTTAATTTCTAACTGAAACTGCACCGTATTCTTTTAGACATTGCTGTAACGGGGGTACTGATGTGTTTTTGGTCAGTTAAATATAACAGGAGGTCATCAGCATAAAGGGATACTTTGTGTTCACTTGCACCAGATTTAATGGAATCGAATGGCAACATCTAATGGTTAGATGGTGAAAACAAAGAGCAAAGGTAAGGCCACCTCTGGATAGGAGACATTATTAGAGAGAACATCATTTGTTAAGATGTTTATCCATGACTATTTTTAACAAACCCTGTTTTATCAATCTTCCTCTATAATCCTTAATACTATGAATTTAATTAGGTTTATATGATTTTGTGATATGATTTATATGTTAGAATTGAGTCTATAAATGTCAGATTTGTCTTTCTAATACTTGTTTTAGTTAAGGAATTACGGTGTTCTCGTTTTTGGTAGGAGAGATCCTGCTCTAGTTTTTGAATATCTCTTTCCAATTTGGTGAGTTTCTCTCTGTTTTATTTTGCCTTACTGGCACTGTATGATAGGATGTCTCATATAGGCTTTAAGGGCTTCCCCAATGTTAGCATGGAAGGAGGAATTTGAGATGGCTTTGAGAAATCTTTCTATATTAGTGGTCATATTTGAAATTAAATTCAGGGTATTTTAACGTAATTCTGAAATTACCACCTGTGAGATGAAAGTTGTGGCGCATTAGTCATCCGAGTGAACATTAGTCATTTGATTAATATTATTCGATCAGCAGCTCTTTCAGGAAATTTTATGCTGAGGCTGGAGTAGAGAAGAACTTGAAAGCTCCCTGGTGCTTAATGTGAAGCTGCATGAGGTCGAGCAGAGAGTATTTGACATTGGTCTCTTGCAGCTTCCTCTTCACGCCTATGAATTTGACTCTCCTGCACTGCAGATCTGCGCTGTAATCTGGATAGAATGATACTGTTAGGCACCGAGGACTACGACCAAGCAGAGAACTCAAAAGCACGATCCATGGACGGGGGCTAATCAGGAGAGTGGGAACAGGTGCTTCTGATGAAGTGACAAGAACACGAAGGCAGTTCATTCAGGGGCACGGGTCCTGACAGATATCCTCTTGTCCTCGTATGTAATCTCCCCTTTGTTTCTGGCAAGGTGGAGGACTTTCTCCTTGTCTTTGAAGTTCAGGAATTTGGCTATGATGGGCTGTAATTTTCCCAATGCAGTGTGCTCTCTCCAAAGTAATGGGTGAAGTAAGGTTGTCGTTACCCAGTAATTGCGGTATGAACCATTCCAAAGATCCTACAGCGTCATGACCTTCTGACCATTTGGGGACATTCAGTTTTCTGATGTTTGCTCTCCTGCTGCAATTTTTCAGATCATCAGTTTTGTCTTTCAGGTGTGATTTCAGTGTCTCATCTTGGCAGCAGCATGGTTGCGTGTTTCTTTAATGTCATCTTTGTTTGTGCCCACTCGCACCTCCATCTCCTGGACATGTTTTGACACCATCAAGAATTAGAATTCTATTTTGGTCAGTTTAGTTGGAATTTATGCTGTTTTCTTGTCAATATCATTCCTCTTTAATTTCTTGGATAGCCTCCAGGAGCATATCGAGGGACATATATGCTTCTTTTTTCCCTTTGCCATGTTTGTTCCCAACAGGGATCCAGCATGCGATTGATGTAAAATTGGAATTGCAGTTTTATTTTGCTTTTTATGTCGAAAGTTGTAGTTTGCCATACAGATTTGTGCTAAATGTGTCTTGTATTTAAATTAGAATTATGAAAATAATGCAGTTGTCAGGGCCTGCCACAGAGAGCTCACGAATACAAGTCCATGCTCCTCACTCCCCTCACTCTTTACTTTTAAACCAGTTTTTCCCCACAATATAAAGTGGCTTTTGATATTTTTCTGATATTCTTTGCTTTATGTCCACCTCTCTGTGCCACATGACATCTTGCTATTTTGGTATCAGATTGTTCTTCCAGCTTTCATTGCAACTTGAAGGCTTTTGGGAGCTGAAAGTCATTTAAAATAAAGCTATTTTCTGCTTTTGAAAAGGCTGCAGAGTTGAAGAACAGATTGCCTCTGAGTCGATAAAATCATCTGCCACAGACGAATACTAAAAATTTCACTTTCACTACAACTACTCAAAGCATTCATTCAGAACTTATTGTAGACTCTGAGGTTTGGTTAATAATGGTCGAAGATTTAATTTAGTCTGGGTAGGCGAGTGTTTGTGTGTTAATATCCTGTTGAATATTGGTAGTGACAGATAGCCAGGCTGCGGGGCACAGAAGATGCTTTTGGTATCCTGAAATATGTGGTTGACTGTACGCACGTGCGTGCGTGCACGTGCGTGTGTGTGTGTGCGTGTGTGTGTGTGTGTGTGCGTGTGTGTATGTGTATGTGTGTGTGTGTGTGTGTGTGTGTGTGTGTGTGTGTGTGTGTGTGTGTGTGTGTGTGTGAGCGAGAGTGAGTCTCCACCAATGAGCACACCCAAAAACTAAGTAGATTTTATATATTGCAAAA
>JAVQJF010095172.1:0-14905 GCA_036023855.1 Gadopsis marmoratus | reverse complement strand
AATGTGTCCGGTGGTTTTTTGTGTAAAAAATTTGGAGTCCGTTTTTTTTTTCACATTTGTTAATTTTTTGGTTTTATTTTTTTTTAGCCCCCCCCCCCCCCCCAGGATTCCCACCACAAAGTTCTCCTTCTCATATAAAAATTGGTGATAAAGTGAGGGTGAAACCCACAGTCACAACGCCAAAGTATAAATGGGGCTCAGTCACTCACAGGAGTGTTGGGGTTGTGAAAGGTAAGCTATTCTCTCTATACACTTTCTTCAATTTATAATCTTAACTAACATGTCCATTAAAGATGCTGTTAGCTGAATCCAATGTTTTCTGTGCTTACGGAGCTAAATGGTTTGTTTCAGCTTTCAGTGCCAATGGGAAGGATGTTATAGTAGACTTCCCTCAGCAGTCCCACTGGACTGGCTTGTTGTCTGAAATGGAACTGGTGCCCAGTGTTCACCCTGGAGTGAGGTATGGATGTGTTTAAGGTTTCTGTCTGCCCAATTAACTATGTATCCCAACATGTTCATAATCAGCTTATGTTGTCTGCAGGTGTGACGGCTGTCAGATGTTCCCTATAAACGGCGCCAGGTTCAAATGCAGGAACTGTGACGACTTCGACTTCTGTGAAAATTGCTTCAAGACCCGCAAACACAATACCAGACATTCCTTTGGCAGAATCAACGAGCCTGGTTAGTCACACGATCTCCCAGATGGGATCTGCAGTGTTTCTGCTTGTGTATATATATATATATATATGTGTGTGTGTGTGTGTAACCTGTCGTCCATGTTACCCACAATTAGGCCAGTCTCCGGCATTCTGCGGCCGCTCAGGAAAACAACTCAAGAAGCATCACAGCAGCCAGCGTGGGATGCTGATTGATGATTGGTCTCGTGCTGTCAAGAGCCTCAATGTCTCGTCTTCTGTAAACCAGGCCTCACGCCTCGTTGACTGCAGTGATCAGTGTTGGCAGTCCTCCGGCTCGCAGGGAAAGGTAGGACTTTGCATCGCACACGCTAATGAGCTGGATGACAATCTTATTTGGTTTAGCTTTCTTTTAAGTGTAATGCATCAGCTGACTGGATGTGTTCTTCTTTCCTCTGTAGCACTGGATTCGTCTCGAGCTCTTCCCAGATGTTCTTGTGCACAGGCTGAAGATGATTGTGGACCCAGCAGACAGCAGCTACATGCCCTCACTAGTTGTGGTGTCAGGTAAGTAAAATTTCTGTTTTTAGCTATTAGACTTTTGCATTCTGCTGTTTTTGACCTTAAAAGGAGTAAGAAGTTTTAATTTGTTTTTAATCATCAGAAGTAATGTTTTTCTTAATATACAGGTGGAAGCTCTTTGAACAACTTGATTGAGCTGAAGACGATTAACATCAATCCCACAGACACCACTGTACTACTTCTTAGTGACTGTACTGAGGTTAGTTGGCTAAGACTTAGGCTTAAGTCATGTCCCCCCTTAAGTTGATGCACGTTATTGCATTAACTTGTAATCATGTTTTTTTGCTTTACAAAATTAGTGTTATAACTTGTGTAATAACTAGAATGATGTGCCCCCACCCCCAGTATCACAGATACATCGAGATTGCAATCAAGCAGTGCCGCAGCTCTGGTATAGACTGCAAGATTCATGGACTTGGCATCGTGGGGCGCATCAGAGCAGAGGATGAAGACCTGGCCACAGTCCCCTTCCTGGCGTCTGACAATGAAGAAGAGGATGATGACAAAACTACCACTGGGAGGTATGGGCGCACAGAGAATTAAGGATTTCAGTGCTCATCTTTAGCAAGCATGAATCTGTTAGTGGGTTTCTACCGATGCAGGCCATGCTTACCTTTAAATCTGCATATGTGGAGTTGTGTGTCTGCTGACATACCTGAATAGATTTGTATGTATATGCTCACAGGTGCATGGCTTAATGAAATATTACCACGGTTGGAGGATCTGTTCCCACGGCTGTGTTGTTTTTAAAAAATTAAAACGGATCTCACTGTGGTTTGCATTTTTATTTTTGTCCTTTAGTCTTGCTCGGAAGAAGTCATCGGGATTGGAGTCTGCAGCCACTATCAGGACTAAAGTATTTGTCTGGGGACTGAATGACAAGGACCAGCTGGGAGGACTCAAGGGTTCTAAGGTGCAGCTTTTGTGACTTTTTGTGGTGTACACGCTCAAAATCCTCTCCGTAAAGTGGAAACGCAGGTAGTTTCCTTACATATGAATTGAAAAGTGTTTTCCTTGCCAGATGTCAGTCATTATATTTTCTGCTCTTACCCCAGTCAGTGATGGAAGAACTAAAAGTAGCAATACCATGCTGTAAAAATACTCCCATTACAAGTAGTCCTCATAAGTAAGTACTCGTTATGCAGCAGAATGACCCCTTTCAGAGTGTTATGTTCTTTAAGAAGTCATTGGATTATTAATGCTGCTGCATTAATGTGAACTGCTGTTCAGTAGTTAAATCAATAAGCATACTCTATCCTTATAAGCTGATTATAATATTTTGAATGTAAAAGCTGCACCCGCAAAGTGACGAGTAACTATAGATGTTTTAAAATGTAGTAAAGTAAAAGAATAAAATGGAAAATCTCCTCAAAACTGTAGATAAGTACAGTGCTTGAGTAAATGTACTTGATTACTTTCCACACGTGACCCCAATGTATGGGCTGTACAACACAGGCCCATGCTCTGTCATGTGATTATGTAACAATGTGTGTTTACTGAATGATGAGGATGTGTCAAACACTAGAACCAGCAGCGTAGAGAATGGACAGCAGAGGGGAGCGGATGTGTCCTTGGGCCAAGCCTGTGGGAGAAGCTCAGAGGCTGTTGCGTTCTCTAATCACTTCTGTTTGTGTCCTTCACAGATCAAGGTGCCCTCCTTCTCGGAAACTCTCTCTGCGCTCAATGTGGTGCAAGTGGCCGGGGGTTCCAAAAGCCTCTTTGCAGGTGGGTGATAAATGTTTTTGGAGTGGACGTTCTTATAGAATATGCACATGTGGTGTGAGTAACCATTGTGTCACTGTTGCAGTGACGGTCGAGGGGAAGATTTACGCGTGTGGAGAGGCCACCAACGGCAGATTAGGCCTGGGCCTGTCCAGTGGGACCATACCAATCCCCCGCCAGATCACCGCACTCAGTAACTACGTGGTGAAGAAGGTCGCTGTGCACTCTGGGGGGCGCCATGCCATGGCCCTGACTGTGGACGGGAAGGTCTTCTCCTGGGGAGAGGGAGACGACGGCAAACTGGGACACTTCAGCAGAATGTATGTTATCTTGCAAAGATGCACATATCTTAGAGATAAACATGTGGATGTATCATTACTGTGCCTTTTCTCTTTTTGGGTAATCTTGAAATGGTGACCTAGATCATGGCTTCACAACTTCATTTTATATAATTTATATATATTAATATGCCTTGTTGTTGATAGTGGAATTTCTGTTTGACTTGAATTCATTATTGTATTCCTAAATCAAAACTTATTTCAGTTTAATGCTTCCATGATGCAGCATAGTGAACCTTCATGTCATCTAATGATGTGATTAAAGAAAAGTACGATTTTCCACCTTAGGAACTGTGACAAGCCTCGTTTGATTGAGGCACTGAAGACCAAGCGCATCCGCGACATCGCCTGTGGCAGCTCTCACAGTGCAGCGATCACCTCCAGTGGGGAGCTGTACAGCTGGGGTTTGGGGGAATATGGCCGCCTTGGTCATGGAGACAACACCACTCAGCTGAGGCCTAAACTGGTATGTCGGTGTCTCCTATGTCAGCCTTTTCTTTACTTGGCCTGATGGGCTTCTAGTTAGAGATGGGCAAAATAATGGCAGCAGACTTTATCACCTACAGATTTACAGCAGTGAAAAGTAATTTTTTTTATCATTGGGGACCCTAAAGAAAGACATATATCTTGTGTACAACTGAGTTTGTTCATGTTTTGCTGCTATGAATCCTAGTATACTATTAACTGTGTAAACTGACCATGGGTTGCCATGACTTCGTCATCTAGGTAAAAGTGCTTCTGGGACACAGAGTTATCCAGGTGGCTTGTGGGAGCAGGGATGCTCAAACTCTTGCCCTCACTGATGAAGGTATTTCTGTTGATGTACTTAAAGGTATCCTGTGGAGTTTTAGACCACTCGTGGCATCTGAGATTTATGCGTTGAGCTAGTCCCAGTGTTTGTATTTCAATGTTGCACAGTGGATTTTGGTCAGAAACCTTGAATGTAAACAAAACCATTCTTGTTAAAGATGAAGACTCCACACAATACCTTTTTAATACTCTTTTGGATAGATTTCTTTTGGCTTAGTTTCCAGTTGGTAATGGATGTTTTTCTGTTTGTCAGGGTTGGTGTTCTCCTGGGGTGATGGGGATTTTGGGAAGCTGGGTCGCGGAGGCAGTGAGGGCTGCAACATCCCTCAAAACATAGAGAGGCTCAATGGGCAGGGGGTCTGCCAAATTGAATGTGGAGCTCAGTTCTCCTTGGCTCTCACTAAATCTGGAGTTGTGTGGACCTGGTAAGATGGATACCATCCTTCATTTGTCCTTTCTGTTTTCCAATGAGTGCTCACGGTTTGTGTTTCCAAACAGGGGCAAAGGCGACTATTTCCGATTGGGACACGGCACCGATGTCCACGTGCGGAAGCCCCAGATGGTGGAGGGACTGAGGGGCAAAAAGATTGTCCATGTTGCTGTTGGAGCACTGCACTGTTTGGCCGTTACAGACACAGGACAGGTTTGTACTCACCTCCACCATCACTGTAAACCAGAGCACATCATACAGGCACTCTGCACTTTTATTGCCATGGCACTGTTCCAGATGTGTGAATCTCTCCTTTTGTAGTAGGAGTTTATTTATTGACTTGCACTCCAGGCACCTCTGACCATTGCTGTTATATAGCTTATTTCATCTTGTCGAATACCTTCCCTCAGATCAAATTTAATAATGTTAGTCACTTCCTATGATGAGAGGCAGCTACTCAATATTTGACCATTTGAAGAGGTTAAGATTGAGTACTTGGAGCGATGCCTTTACTTTATCTTGAGTGGCTTTTCTTTAGTCCCGATCACGAAGGATCCATTTGTAAACAAACCAAAATAAAATACAAGCATGGTGTTGTGTGTTTGTCTGCTAGGTGTATGCGTGGGGGGACAATGACCACGGGCAGCAAGGGAACGGGACCACCACAGTTAACAGGAAGCCCACCCTGGTGCAGGGCCTGGAGGGACAGAAGATCACTCGAGTGGCCTGTGGCTCCTCCCACAGCGTGGCCTGGACCACTGTGGATGTGACCACACCCTCAGTTCATGAGCCAGTACTTTTCCAGACGGCCCGGGACTCCCTTGGTGCCTCCTATTTAGGTAATCCTCCCTTTCCAGCCTATTAACACACCTACCCAATCTTTGCCAATCCCGACAGGTTGGAGATTGTAATGGTGGGTTTTTTAGATGTGAAGCAGCTCTTGGAACTGCTTACAAGTTTCTTGCATACTGTAACAGTATACAGTATATTCAGCAGACTGCAGACCGTCCACAAGGGGAGCTGTTCTGTCATTGTCAGACCAGGGCCCCTATTTATCAAACTGCTAAAAGTGAAGTTTTGGACTTAAGCGAAAGATAAAACTAATGATGCCTTCTGGGACATGTTTTGGAATGATTGTATAAAATATTATTAGTCATGATGAATAATATCTTAGCTGAAGCAATGTGTGTAATTCAGAATAGGGTTGATTTCATCAAATTTTTACATTTTAATATGAACATTTGACATAAATTAAATTAACATTTAAAAATCCTCAGTGATGTGATTTTCTGCTAAACACATGTGAGTTTAATTTTTTTAAGAATTGACCAATGGGCAGATGTTGGGTAAATCCTGGCTATTAATTACGTGATCGCTGGAGAACTGCTCTTAAAATGTACTCCTACACTTTGCTGTAAATAGGAGTACGTGTCTTTATAAATGTCTTATTCTTTACACTCAGTTTACTCTGAAGTTGGAGCATTCTTAAGTGTAATTTTTTGAAGTTTGATAAATATGGGCCCAGTTCTACATAGGCCAACCTGTGCCACCTGTAGTAAAGGACAGCAACAGCAGAATCTTTTTCAGACCTGCACATGTAGTCAGCTATATAAAAGGAAAAACCTGCACGTGGCACATTTGTCAGACTTGCAGAAGCTACTGCTTTCCTTGTCTGCAGCTGGGGGACATTCAACACGTGCATGTGTAGACGGCCATTGCAGTTACTTTTATTATCGAGGGGTGGAACAGGTTGGAATCTGCAACTGGCTTCTTCTCATTGTTTTGGTGTTGTACACCGCAGGCGTCCAGTCAGACAGTGACTCCTCAGCAGTGAACAACAAGATGAACGGGCAGAGCAACGTGAAACCTAATCGACCCTCGCTGGCCAAGATCCTCCTCAGTCTGGATGGCAACTTGGCCAAACAGCAGGCCCTGTCTCATGTGCTGTCAGCCCTCCAAATCATGTATGCTAGGTATGTTGTCCACAGGGTTTGAAATATCCTCTCCTGGTGGGTTAGATGACTATGATGCACACCATGTACTAACTGCAGCACCACCAGTTCAACCATGTTCACCACCGATCCAGTTAAAGTGCATATGATAAACGTGCTTTGGGATGTTAATGTCAAAAATGCAGTTTTTTTTATTATTGTTGCCACATATATCTGAGCTTTGATTATGATCAGTAAAATCTTTAGCTTGTCTCTACGTTTGCCCTGTAACCACTGTAAGCTATTCTTAGATTCAGGATAGGATTATCATCTTGTTTCATCACCAGTTCAAATCCTGCACACTAGAGACAAGTGATGCTCTGCTGAGACATGAACTCTGACCAGGATGAGATAAAAGTGTGTGTGACCTCTAAATAATAGAATCTGCTGACTGGCACTTGTAAATGTCATTAGTGGGTATTACTGTTGACAGGACATGTTGTGTGTTCCCCCAGGGATGCGGTGGTCGGCGCTCTGATGCCAGCCAGCATGATTCTGCCAGCAGAGTATTCTTCCAGCTCGCCTGTTCCTCCATCAGACTCCTCGTCCTCATCCAGCGTGAGTGACGAAGAAGGTCCTCCGGTCCTGCCTGAAGCTGAGGAACGAGTCAGCCCTAATCCCTGGCAAGACAAGAAGGGAGAGGTGAGGACCGCAATATATTTAGTATGACGTTCATTTACAAACTCCAACCGTGTCTATGAAATTGAATTATTTATAAATGTCAGCGAGGATGTTCCCATGCTGCCTCAGCCTCATTTTGTGCTGATTTACTGTAAAACAGTAACCATGCAACACGCATTTCTTTTCCATAGTGACCAGGTGTGTAGATGCAACCATCAGCAAACTATATTTGGGTCAAACTTGGAAACACCAGAAACTCTTACAGGGCTTTCATCAATCATAATTACAACTTTTAACTAAGTTTCTACCACAACTTTCTCCATTTTCATTCTGGGTCTTAAAGTTACAATCCTTAAGATTTCAGTTGTGACACCAGGGGTTACTGTGGTTAACAGCAATACAACAGGAAACTCTTCTTAAGGAACCGCTTTGTCAGAAATACAACAGAAGAGCAACTTGTGTCTGTTAAACTCATGTTGTTCTAATAAAGAATTCAGCCAATAATAGTAGCAAAGTTTTCCACACGACAGCAGGACACTTAAGTTGGTTACCTTGCTGAGTAGGTGGAGTTCGTATAACAGCTCACTGCTACTGACTGTTCCATTCTGATTCCTTGGTAAAAAACAAAATTACTGAAAATTACAGCTGTCCTGATTTGTAGTCGGCACTAACTGCAATGACAGACACGTGTATCTTGTGGCTGCCTCACAATAAAATCCACCTTGTGTGTGTGAAGGAAATCTGAATCCAGTGCAGTTCTTTCTCACAAACTTTGAAAAGTAATACAGAGAGAGGTAATTCATGAATACATTAATAGCTATTGCAGAAAAAAAATGTGGATCAACAAAAAATCTCTGTCCAGAAGAGTGCAGTCCTAGGAACAGCTAAGATACTGCACAGGACCCTCCAGCTCCCAGGCCTCTGGTAGACGACAGCTTCAGAACATGTGACAACTAAATGGAAGCAGGAATATGAACTTGTGTATTTTACCCTTTTCAACAACTTGGGGATAAATCATTATATTTTAAATACTAAGAAAGGTCACAAGGTTTCCATGTATTCCGAACTTGTCCTATTAAATATATGTAAAATGATGCACGAGACATTGTGTGTTTTTATGTGTGTGAGAAGGTTCCCTCATCGGAAGAAGCCGTCACCCCGTCATCTGCTATGACTCCCTCTGCCTCTGGCGCCTCATCACGCCCTTTCATCCCCGTCACTGATGACCCCGGAGCAGCCAGCATCATAGCTGAAACCATGACCAAGACAAAAGAGGTCAGTCTGTCGGACTGAGCGCATGTGTTTGGTGATGCCATTAACCCCCACAACGTGGACCTAATTTGGCCATTTTTGTGGTTTCTGTTCATCTTCAGGACTCTGAGAGCCAAAGTAAAGTGGTTGGTCCGGAGCCTCAGTACCTTGATGAGTTCACAAGTCTGCTTGTGCCTGATGATACACGTGTAATGGTGGACCTGCTCAAACTGGCAGTATCGTGTCGCTCTGGGGAGAAGGGCAAGGAGGCGCTGTCTGCTGTGCTGTCTGGCATGGGTACAGCTTACCCGCAGGTGATTTACTCTATTCTGTTCTTCATTCCATGTAGGCCTTGTTATATGTAGGGTGTCAGCAGGTAACGTCTGACATATTTGTCGCTGTACTGTGTAGGTTGCTGACATGCTGCTGGAGTTGTGTGTCACTGAGCTAGAGGACGTTGCCACAGACTCCCAGAGTGGCCGTCTGTCCTCCCAGCCAGTTGTTGTGGAAAGCAGCCACCCGTACACAGATGACACCTCTACCAGTGGTACTGTGAAAATCCCAGGTAAAATGGAGGGATTCTTTATTTGACGCTTTAGTTAGACACTCGGTAAAAAGCAACTTGAATGGGCAAGATAATTTTCAGGATGTTGGTAGAGATTATTATGACAACTCTTATTTTGTTTTGTAGGTGCTGAGGGTCTACGGATTGAATTTGACCGACAATGTTCAACTGAGAGACGCCACGACCCGTTAACAATCATGGATGGAGCCAATAGGATTGTCTCTGTCAGATCAGGTAATGAGAGGAAGACCGTAAAACTAAAAAGTAATCAAGCATATGCAAGTGAATCAAAGATATATGTGGCAGCATGCTGGTGTTTCAGGTCGGGAGTGGTCTGACTGGTCCAGTGAGTTAAGGATCCCAGGAGATGAACTCAAATGGAAATTCACCAGTGATGGCTCTGTCAACGGCTGGGGCTGGCGCTTCACCGTCTATCCCATCATGCCTGCCGCTGGTGAGCCACATCACACACATTCAACAACATGCTGATGTCAGATGTCAAACTACATGAAATGACCAGTAAAAACATTTGAATAAACCACGTATGGTACCGCTCGCACACTAACATATAAACCATTTGACAGGGTGTGTTTCTGAAATCGCACTAATTGCACCTCTACACTGCCACATACACAGACTGCTTACGTTTGTGACAGTGAGCCTTTTTCCGTGTCTTTCCTCAGGTCCCAAAGACTTGCTGTCTGATCGCTGTATCTTGTCCTGCCCCTCCATGGACTTGGTCACCTGCCTGCTGGACTTCAGGCTCAACTTTGCCTCCAACAGAAGCATTGTGCCCCGCCTAGCTGCCTCCCTTGCTGCTTGCGCCCAGCTTAGTGCGCTAGGTGCAGTATGATTGTCCTGATTCACCATGTATAGGCCTTACTGTAGTCCAATAAGAATATATATTCCTATAAGTGTAGTGGATACATTTCTGTTACAACTGTTTCTGTTACACGAATATATATATTTTATTTCTGTTTCATTTTGTCCAGCTGCTGGACACAGGATGTGGGCTCTGCAGAGACTACGGAAGCTCTTGACCACAGAGTACGGTCAGTCCATCAACATAAACAGGCTACTGGGTGACAGTGAAGGGGAGACTCGCTCTATGGTGAGTACAGTGTGATTTGCACAGATGAAACGTACTTAATGAAGCTAAACTGGGATATTGTTTATATAATGATCATTTATAGAATTGTTACCATGGTTTATATGATAACTATTGCAATAATGCATTGTGGATTGGAGCGGCTGTTACTATAATGCTGTTTGGGTTCACATATTAATGTGTAATGAGTAAAGTGTGTCACCCAAACCAATTCTGATGAAACCTTGTTTTTAATAATTGACTTTTCAGTGTTCATTTCATACCTGGTTACTCATTTATTGTGATATTTGTGTGCAGCTGAGTGATCAGAGCATCGCTCTGGCCAAATTAATTGTATGTGCCAGTCTCTTCAATTATTATTCTTGAAATAATGAAATGAAATGACATGTTTTGTGTCTTTTTTTATTTGTTTCATTTTAATACATTTCCTCCACCACAATGGTACCTTTTTAGTTATGTATTTGCTTTCCACACCCCCATCTAATTTTTTTTTTCCTTCACCTCATACACCATTGACTGTATCACTGTAGTTCTCTATTATGTTTTGTGTAATTCTTTGAGAACTGTAACAATGAGGAAAATGAACAAAAGCAGAATAATTCATGGAGAGCCAAGTCCCTATTTAGTAAAGTGAGGCCTATATTTTTAATAATGAATGAATTGATTTATAATCTCTCTTCTTTTCAGAGTTTTACAGGCAGTGCACTGGCCGCTCTCGTGAAGGGGCTACCAGAGGCTCTGCAGAGGCAGTATGAGTACGAGGACCCCATTGTCAGGGGAGGGAAGCAGCTGCTTCATAGCCCATTTTTCAAGGTATGCTCACGATCCTTTCCTTCACACCGTCGATTGAGAACGTGTTGGATTTTTATACATCATTCCATGTAGTTTTATCTCTGAGGTTAATTTTAACATTTTGTTCAGGTCTTGGTTGCTCTTGCCTGCGATCTTGAGCTTGATACCCTACCTTGCTGTGCTGAGACCCATAAGTGGGCCTGGTTCCGCCGATACTGCACTGCCTCCAGAGTGGCTGTGGCTCTAGACAAGAGAACCTCTCTACCGAGACCATTCCTGGATGAGGTGAGTGGCTGTTCTGTCTGCACCAGCCTTCACTTTTTCTTCATCACACTTTGACCTGAGAATGTTCTTAATCCGTTTGCCTTCAATTATTCCTCTCCCTTTGAAGGTTACAAAGAAAATTCGTGAGCTAATGGCCGATCATGAGAGCATGAACGGCCTCCACGAGAGTCACGACTTGTTCAAGCGCGAGCACGATGAGCAGCTTGTACAGTGGATGAACCGACGACCAGACGACTGGACCCTGTCCGCTGGGGGGAGTGGCACAATCTACGGCTGGGGCCACAACCACAGAGGTCAGCTGGGGGGCATTGAAGGGGCAAAGGTCAAAGTGCCCACGCCCACTGAAGCCCTCGCCACACTGCGGCCAGTGCAGCTCATCGGTGGGGAGCAGACTCTTTTTGCTGTCACTGCTGATGGAAAGGTCCGTCCAAATTTTAGTCCTTTTATCAGGCGCTACAGTTTGATACACAACCTGTGTAGGCCATATAATGCAGCTGTTTCGGCCGTAACACACTCTAGCAAGAAGATCGATGTCAATGTGATGACTTCCAGGAAAATGTAATATATTGTCCGACTAATATATCTATGTCTTGATCCTTAGCTGTATGCAACAGGATATGGAGCTGGGGGCAGATTGGGTATTGGAGGCACAGAGTCTGTGTCCACCCCCACTCTACTGGAGTCCATCCAGCATGTCTTCATCAGGAAAGTGGCTGTAAACTCTGGAGGGAAGCACTGCCTGGCGCTGTCCTCTGAGGGGGAAGTTTACTCCTGGGGAGAGGCTGAGGATGGAAAACTGGGCCATGGGAACAGAAGGTCGAGATTGACATACATTAACAAAGATAACACTTTTCACCTTCAATTTTAAGTTCACAACAAACACAATGTCAATACCACACAAAGACTTAGGATGCTGTAAAGGGTTGTGTTTTTATTGCAACTGCGACTCCTCTCGACTTTAGCCCCTGCGACCGTCCTCGTGTAATTGAGTCCCTGAGAGGAGTGGAAGTGGTGGATATCGCAGCCGGAGGGGCACACAGCGCCTGCATCACTGCCAGCGGAGAGCTCTTCACCTGGGGCAAGGGTCGCTATGGACGACTGGGCCATGGAGACAGTGAGGACCAGCTCAAGCCCAAGCTGGTGAGTGATCATTTAGCTTGGTTTCTCACACGACTCAAACTTTTGTGCCATACACGTATAGTGCACACAAGGTTTGTCAGTGCACTGAAAAGGAAAAAATAATTATCAACTTTTAAGTGTTTCAGCGACTTGTATGTCTCTTGATGTTTGGACAGGATTCAAATCCCCAGACAATCACAGTGAGGTAAAGCAGATGTAAATGTCTGTGATTTATCCAGGTGGATGCACTACAGGGCCACAGGGTCATTGATGTAGCCTGTGGCAGCGGGGATGCCCAGACACTGTGTCTAACAGACGATGACATGGTCTGGTCCTGGGGAGATGGGGACTATGGCAAATTGGGCCGAGGAGGCAGTGATGGCTGCAAAATCCCCATGAAGGTAAGGCAATTTCCACAGCAGCGTGCACTGGAGGTCAGCAGAAGCATCACTTCTTATACTTCTGTCCTCTTTCTCTAGTTATTGTATACAGATAGAGACCAGAGTATGTTGAAAACTACAATAAAGCTAAGCAAATTAGTTTTCTGTTTCTTGTAAGATCAGTAGCCACAACTATTACTTTCAGTTTATATTAGTACTAGCTTAAAAACTTGGGCCTGGTGGCAGATGGTGGTTAAAGGATTAGTATATTTACTCCTTTCCTTGCCAACAGCTGACAATCAATACCCATCTTAAGTTAAATTTGAAGTCAAGGTAGGAGATGGTCAGGTCCGTGAAACAGTTTATCTGGCTCTGTCCAAAGTTAAAAGATCCACCTACCTGCACCTCTAAAGCTAATTAATGAACATATATATCATCATATCTTGTTTGTTTAATTCACAAAACAGTGTAAAAGTAACAAGTGGGTTCAGGAGTGCGGTTTCATGGGCAATTATGTCTCCAGTATTCCTCACTCATTCTTATTTATTTACACTTCTATTTGTAAATCTTTAAGATTTCTCCCATTCTGTTTCAGTGGAACAGGAGGGCGGTTCATTTTTAAATGGATGATCCGATTGCATTTTTAAAACCCCTAATAACCCCACTCAACAAGTAGTCATACAATCCTTGAGGCACAATGTATGTGCACTGTGGTGGGATGAATGACATGCAGTGGTGTGTGATTGATGAATTGATTTCTTGCTTTCAGATTGACTCTCTCACCGGCCTCGGTGTGGTTAAAGTGGAGTGTGGCTCTCAGTTTTCCGTGGCTCTTACTAAGTCTGGGGCAGTGTATACATGGTATGTACAGCACAGTACAGAGTAGAACATCCGTTGTAGCCTCTTGCATCACTGTTGTTGTTAGAGATGAGAAGGCTCAGTTGTGTATATGTATCACGTCACCGATAGGGGGAAAGGGGACTATCATCGGCTGGGTCATGGCTCCGATGACCACGTTCGACGACCCAGACAGGTCCAGGGGCTACAAGGGAAGAAGGTCATCGCCATTGCAACAGGGTCACTGCACTGTGTGTGCTGCACAGAGGATGGTAGGATTGACAGTTTCATACGTGATGCTTTTTCTTTTTTTGTACATGTTCCCCACAGTCCTCTTTGCCATGTTGCCAGTTGGTATCATTGAGTCCCAACAGTTCAGCTAAGTCCAGTTGGATTGCAGCTTCACAGAAAGCTTTGCTGTTGTGTTTGGCTCAGGAGAAGTGTACACATGGGGGGACAACGATGAGGGCCAACTTGGAGACGGGACCACCAATGCCATCCAGAGACCACGGCTGGTGGCTGCGCTGCAGGGCAAGAAAATCAACAGGGTGGCCTGTGGTTCTGCTCACACCCTCGCATGGTCCACCAGCAAGCCCACCAACGCTGGGAAACTGCCTGCACAGGTACTGTACTTGCTTTGAAAGGAGTTTAACCGGTCACTCTTTGTATATTTTGAAAAGTAGTTCTCTGTCCACACGTTCCAGTAGATGGCAGTAAAGCTTTGCAGACAGAAGCATCAATAAAACAAAGTTGCCTGCAGACCTCCAGATGTCTATCATGCTGTCAGTCTCTGACTGTTTGTGTTGTTTGTTTAAAGGTTCCCATGGAGTACAACCACCTGCAGGAGATCCCCATCATGTCCCTGAGGAACAGGCTGCTGCTCCTGCATCACATCTCTGAGCTATTCTGCCCATGTATACCCATGTTTGACCTGGAGGGTCGACTGGGTCAGACAGGCCACGGACCCTCAGTGGG
Organism: Gadopsis marmoratus; assembly: GCA_036023855.1. Classification (NCBI taxonomy): domain Eukaryota; kingdom Metazoa; phylum Chordata; class Actinopteri; order Centrarchiformes; family Percichthyidae; genus Gadopsis; species Gadopsis marmoratus. The sequence continues at coordinate 464 of JAVQJF010095172.1, read as the reverse complement.
CTTCGACACCCTCAGGGGCATCCTCATCTCCCAGGGCAAGGTGAGATAGCATGAATCCCAGAAAAATACATATAAAACGTAGACAGCAGCAAAATTCAACAATGTAATACTGTATGTCTGCTTGGCACAAAAATGAGATCTAATTTGTTTGGTGGGACCTTTTTTCCTTTTCTTTGTCTGTGAACAGGAAGCAGCTTTCAGGAAGGTGGTTCAAGCCACGATGGTGAGGGACAGACAGCATGGACCTGTGGTGGAGCTCAACAGGATCCAGGTACAGTAGGAAATGCATGCAAACACAGTTCTAACATCTGCCTGCTCGTAATCTGTTTCACAATGACTTTGATCTTTCTTCAAGTCTCCTACTCCCTCTTCCTGTAGTCCCCCCCCTCCCCCCCCCCCCCCCTCACTGTGAGGCTCCGGAGCAGTACATGTGATGTCTTTCATAAGAGGATTTTTCTGTGGTG
>JAVQJF010095162.1:0-18651 GCA_036023855.1 Gadopsis marmoratus | reverse complement strand
AAAAGTAAAACCTGGAAAGCTAAATTTAAATTAATCTTTAAAAATTGATCCTTCAACCTGATTCTTTCCTCTTCCCCTCTTTCCTTTTTCGTTCACACAATCACCGGGAGTTGTTCCGTCTATGTGTTTTTCTAGCGATTTTATTATGGATTTTTAAGGACTCCGCCATCCGTTGTCATTGCCTAGGATGCACAAGGATTTTAGTACTTTTGGAATCTGCATCTGTCAAGGCCAGTGGGCCATGTCTATGGCATCGGCCTTATTTGGTGGCGTTTTCTGTCTCTGTTAGTTTCCCACCTGTGTGATTTCAGACACCTGGCCTGGTAGTGTTCACCTGTGTCTCATTCCCTTGTTAGTCTATGTGCTGACTCGTTCTCCTGTCGGTGTGTTGTTGTACCTTCGTGGATGCTGCAGCAGCAGCAGCAGCAGCAGTAGTTAGTTAGTTAGTGTTGCAGTTGTTTCCTCTGTTCAGTCATTGCTCCTTTTTGGTTGTTTGATGTTCCTCGTGTTCTGTCTGTCCTGCACTTCTCTGACACTTACATGTGCCAGTGCACCTTGTAAGTGTTGTGTTAGGGTTAATTAAATTGCTTAAGCTCCTCCAAACTCACCTGTGCCTCAGTCTGCTCTGGGGTCCTTCACCACCACTCCACCCAGCTATCTGTTTTCCCATCAGTTTTGTGTGCATTCAAACGTAAAGTTAATATTAAGAGATTCTGCAAAATGGATTATGTTCAATACAAGCTGAATCTGCAGCACAATGCGGAGCGATCGGGATGTTGGGGTCCTTTTGACAATGAAATGAAATGATAGTCCAACTTTAAAGTTAATGTCTGTACAGGCTCTCCTCGTGCTGCCTGCTGAGATTGGAAACTAAAAGAAAAAACGTAAAAGAAAGAGGAAAGTATGTATTTGCACGTCGTTATATATGTGAATCCACACGGAGTATCAGCGGCTGTGCTCGGCCTCATTTTTGGGTAAACAGAGTGCAGTGAGAGCAGAGCTGCTCTCTCTGCCTCTTCACGACCATAAAGTTTATTGGGGGGTGGATGCAGTAAAAATGGTTTCACCACAGAGACACAGATATGTTTGTTGAGGAGGCGTGATGAGCTCTGATAGCAGCGATGGACGACTGCCAGAGGATTCACCGCCGGAGTTTGGACATGTGGAGAGGCAGACACGAGAGATGTTTTATAAGATCTCGGCTCTAAAATCTGACACCACAAAACAAAGGTTGAGTAAATGTATCTGACGTAGACGAGGGATCTCGCGCTTCCACCCCTATATATTATCTTAATCATCACCCTCTATATGTACAGAAAATAAAATCTCATTAAAAGACTAGGAAACGTGCGCTGGGTGATTATAGCTGTTCAACGAAGAGCGTAAATATCTGTCAGGCTCTGGGATCATCACTTTGCACCGTTGCAACAAAGCTGATCAGGAGCAGCTCAATAAATAAGACCAGAGTAGGTTCATTTTCACTGATTTCTACTGTTGCATGTTTCTCTCCTGCGTCATTTTCACAAGATATAATTTCATTAAGGCAAAACCCTCCACATGACATTAAACAGGATATTCTTTTATAATACAACAAAATGTAGAGGGTCCAGAGTCGATGCTCAGTTAGAAAGGTTTTGACAAAGGTTAAACAGTAAATGAGTGTAAAAGTGCTCAGTGGGAGGCATAAAGTGAAAGAGTGTTTTTATGGCTGCATCCTGGTGGCTCCGCTCGGCGTTAATGAGGAAGAACATCCTCGGCTTTTATCACCGAGGTCAAATGTTCAGCTGGCAGCCAGTCAGGGGCCAGCAAAGAGCAGGATGTCGAGGACGACGCCGCAAACCTGCAACATGAGGATCAACGTAACCGCTGAACCTCAGTAACCTGCGAAGTCAAAGTCTCATAGGAGGGGTGTCACCACGTTGAGACTTTGTTATTAATCTTTAACAGTGGCTGTCAATATGAACAGTATCAATATCTGTTTTCTGTTGTTGTTTCCTGGAACACACACACAGTCTAACAGTCAGGCTGTGTGTGTGTGACGAGACAGCGTGACGATCTGACGGGGCGGCGGCCATTTCAGGGCACGTTTCATCTCTCCAAAACAAAATGGTGGCCAGCACAGTGACGAGCTCGATCCAATCCCTCCGGCCTCCGTCTGTCCAAATGTCCACACTGATGTGCATTTAAACGTCTCCTTGCCTCCGAGTAGTGTTTGTAGCCAATCAAAGACGTTTCCTGCATCATCTCTGTCAACAGAGCCAACAATTAAAGCAAATATAAGGAAAAGACAACAATTTAAGCAGATAACTCTCGACCTCTCGCCGGCGTCCATAAACGCTTGTGGAATCGTCTCTTGCAGCAGCTCATCCAGACTTATATAGCCACGTGTTTATGGGCCATTTTACCATAAACTTTCATTTACAATATACTTACTGCCCCTAATACGCCCCTGTATTGGCCACATTGATTGTGGATAAACAGTGGAGTTGTAAAGGAGCAGTGCTGGAACGGTAGTGTGCTGTAAAGGGCAGATAATACTGAAGACATGACAGGGACTACTGGTATTCCCCTGAAACAGCAGATTCTCAAAGAGGTTTGGTCTGAGAGGATGTTACAGCTCGTCAGCGGTGCTGGACGAACACAGAAAAACACACAGTGAGGATATAAATAATACAATTAGAAATTAACGCAGAAATGATAGATAAACAAAAAACAAAACACACTTTGAATGAAAGAAATAATGTAGCAGATTCTTGATGAGATTTGGTCTGTATCAGTAAAATAAATAATGGAGAAATAAATTATAAAGGAATATTTAAAAATACGATAATATAATGTGATAATATACTCAAAATAATCAATCATCATAAAAAATATAAAAATATGATTCAAAAATTTTAACATAATATAAATAAACTCATTCATTTTTTATGGTAATGTTGCACATGAAATAATATTTTCTGTATGAATGCAGTTTGCCTTTTGCACCTGATTAATAAGTGTAAAGTTTTTAATATCAAACAAAGACATGAAAAGAAAATTGAAAGTAAAATGTCCATTTTTGATTTAAAAGAAAAGAAGAAAGAAAAAATATTATTTTAAATATTACATTTCCTGCCGTATGTCTCTGCAAAATAAAAGCCTGGTGAACAGAGTCAGTCGGACACACACACTTAACCCTTATCAGCTGAACAATTTCAATTAAGTGAAGTTCATATAAACTGACTACATGATTCACTGTTATTATGACTTTACTGCCTTTAATGTGAGCCTGTACAGTAACTGGACGCTGCATCATTTCTGAACCTTTTGTATAGGATTAAAGTACAGAAATAAAATAGTACAAACACATTTCTACACAGGCTCTTTATGAGGATTTCCATGTGTGGTTCCTGCTTTCCTACAAAAGTCTTTGGGTGAAAATTTGGATTTATGTTTGTGGAATAATCTAATAAAACACATCAGTGCTGCATATAAACGGCCTCCTCGTCAAATGAAATCATCTTTAAACGAAACACTTAATAAACACGCAGCTTTGAACTGTGTCAACATCACATGATTCAGATCGTATAAACTCCGAAAATGACACACTTTAGTTTGCGACTTCAGGCTGATGAGAATTCCCACAATGCAGTTCTGCTTGTGTCAGGTGCCGTGGGAACGAGGAAGGAGAAGTTTGGGCCGTGTTCTGCCTTCTCAGAAGTCATAAATACTGCTGACCCTTCCTTCCTTTTTAGTTTGTTGAATTATTGTTATTTATATGGACCCTTTCAAACATGGAGGCTGGAACAAAACAACACAGTCAAGGAAAACAAAATCAATGAAAGTAGAAAAAGCATTAGAACATAAAATGCAAATAGATCAACAGATAATAGTGCAGTTATGGTGAGTCCAAGTGGGAGGAGCCACTGGCATCAGCTTGGCTCTAAATACTACAACACCCATGATCCTCGGCTGTTGTCGCCACAGAGAGGAAGCCAGTCAGCAGCTGACTGAATTCTAAAAAGGCTTCATCACCGTTTGTGAACAAAGCGCGTCGCCGTGGTTACCGAATCAGCGAGTTGATTTAAACTGCAGACTGTGTAGTTCTGTGATTGGATGATGATGGAAGTCGTAGTTAACTCCGCCCCTGAGGCCTTTGACCTTCTGACAAAGAAAGAATCCGACAGTCGCTCATGTGACCTGAGTGAACTCTTCTTCTGCAGGAGGGGAATTAACCAACAAGAGAGTTTTTAATTTAGATTTGAAACCTACATTTGAGGTGCATTTAAGATAAACAGGAAGTGAACACATAACGTTTAGAGTCACACAAAGACAGAATGCTGCTGCAGATAATAATAATAATAATATACGGAAGCTCTACAGGCGTCAGAGACAAAGCTCACAAGTCTTTCAGTCTGAATCTTTATAAAAGCTGGTTTAACTGCAGGTGTGTGTGTGTCAACCTTTCACCCTCATTAACCTTCGTCCTGGTGATAACGTCGGGGGTTTCGACACGTTACAGAACCTTGATTCTTCTTCTTCTTCTTCTCCTCCCCCTCACCCCCCTCCTTCTTCTTCTCCCCTCCTCGTCCACTTTCTCATCCTCCTGCTTCTTCTTCGTCTCCTCCGTGTAGTTTGTTGTTCTGTATAAAATACTTTGTGATCTAAAGTAAACTTTATTACTGAGGCGGTGTGTAACCCCATCAGTTGCACCGATTGGTCCGTGTCGCTGCCAATCAATATATCAATAACTCTGGTCCTCCTTCATGTGCTACAGGCTGTAAAGAGATGCAAGAGTTCCTTCATAAAATGTTTAACTTACAGTTATGATTCTCCTAAAAAGAGCTGAAGATAACTCAAAGATGAGGCAGTAAAGATGCAAACGTTATATATCATCTCTATCATTAAAACTAAATATGATTTTAAGGAAGATTAGTGCGTTTAAAAACACTAAAACTGTTCTATTTGCTCGAGTAATTTAAATGTAACTGTAACTAAAGATGAAGCATCTGTTTAGTTACATAAATGTAAAACATGCAGATCTATATAAACGCAGTATTTGTGTGTGTGTGCTCCTCTTCGGCCTGCAGGCTGTTAAACACGGTCAATAGTTAACCAACGAAAAGTAACAGGAAGTCACGGAGCGCCGTCACCTCTCGTACAGTTGTCGTGTCCTCGTTGTGACACCAGTCACGTTGCAGATTTATTTGTGAGAGCTGCGAAAATCCGTTTGAAATGCAGAAATTAAGAGACGTTTCTGATTTCCAGACGTTATTTTACGACCTTTAATCTCACATCACCGAAACACCAGCGTCCACATTTAATTCAGTAAAAGTTCTGTTGCCTCCCTGTGTAACTTCACTTCAGCAACTTTACTTATACGACAAAAATGAGAAAAGTAGATGACTTCAGTTTCACATCCATGCTGCTGGATTTTGGGGAGTTTGTGTGTTTGGACATTTGAGTTTAGACAACAAACGTTTCGACGATCCCGCTACAGGACAGATGAACAGGAAGCAGACGTCGTGTGAACAGCACAGGACCAATGTGGTAAAATCACAGAATGGACAATTAATCAAAGGTGGCGTCTTCAACTGTCTTCAGTTCAGTTTTCTGTCGAGTTTGACAAAAGAAATTCATCAGATCTTTAAGATTCCACAATATGTTGTCGGCCTGCGACGGATCTCCGGGGACTGAAGTTCAGCGACACACATCAAAGCAGCCGCTTCCTGCTGTGCTTCAGGCAGCGAGGCTCCAGAGGTTTCTGACTCTGTTTGACCAGAAACCGTCGGCCTGCTGTAATCTGTGTCAGTGTGTGTGTGTGTCACTGTTTGCCTTGCAATAATCTAATAATTTGACTTTCACAGACATTTTAACAACCCTATTAACCTGTGTCTTACTTCACTCCCGCCAAGGGTCAAAGGTCACGACCCCGAGACGACCGAAAGAGACTCGCACCTCTGAGCCGCCACATGCTAAAAACGCTAATCCTCCTAAAGCATGCTAACGACGGGGAGGCGGGGAGGAGGTGGGGGGGAGATCTTCCTGGCTCCCATTGTTTACCCAGAAGGCACCTGTGAATTCTGACACCAGAGAAACAGCATGTGAACGAAGCAAAGTTACAGACTTTCTTCACATAAAACAGGAACAAAAACATTTCAGGGCTGCAATGAAATTCAACCAGGCAGCAAGAACAGAATGCAAATAAAATACTAAAATCAAAAAGAATATCTCATAAAGTTGAGACTTAAATTTTTTTTTTGCTCCATAAATAATTACACAAAGACCACAGACAAACAGAAAAGATCAAAACAGAGATATTGACTGACGGTGCTTTCAGACAGCCGACGCCACCTGGCACTTCGGCGTAGATTTCGGGGGGAACAACAGATTGAATGTAAAGATGGCCAACGTGAAGCCAAAGTATCATGGATACAGGAGCTGCCATCTTAACGCTGGCGACGTCATTTGGAGCTGGAGCCTGTGCAGTAGTGATCGAGGTCCCGCCTGAACCAATCACAGCCCACCGCACATTGTCAATCATGACATCACACCCCATTTTTATAGCATCAAATAATAACTAATTAAAACCAAACTGATCAGGAACACGAACACTTGAACACACATCAGCGTGACAAGAACAACTTTGGGAACATTTTATTTGTGTTCTTTATTCTTCAGCTTTGTCCCATCCGCTAACATGGAGGGGGCGGAGCTTATGACCTGTACTGCAGCCAGCCACCAGGGGGCGATCCAGATGTTTTGGCTTTGCTTTATTTTTCTGTCCCCCTGCATTTTGACGACAACGCCTCCAGTAAAGTAATCAACCTCAAAAACAACGGTTGCAATCTGCCAAAAAATGGAAAGAAGAAGGAGAAACGAACCATGAAGGGCCCAGACAGGAAAAGGAGCAGGAAGTTCTATATCAGGACATTTCTTTTCATAAAGTCTCAAAACCAAGTAATTGGTGCCGAAGTAATTTACTTTTGGTCAAAATGCTCAGAATGGTTAAAAATGGGGTGCGTGAACCAGAATCAGGTGTTTCGTAGCTAGAAATTGATTCCTGACCAATGCAGTCAGAAGGAGGGAGCTGTTCAAATCTGTATGAAAAGATCAATAAAACTTCAGCGCTGGCTGTGATATTCGGGTGGCCTCCTAAGCGTTCGGTGTTTTACGGCCCTGAGAGTCGGACTGAGCTAACGGAGGCTAACGGGGCTGTAAATGTTAATCATTTTAAAAACACACAGGAAGCAGCGTTCAGCTGGCGAGGCGTCAGGGTTCTCATGGCTTTATGGGGTGGATGTGTGTGAAAGTGTCCATAAACGCTGCAGGCAAACACCAGGACGCCACCGCTGACGAGCTGGTGAAAAATCTATTTTTAAAAATACATTTATTGGGAAAAACAACATAAGACGGGTGCAGGAAGTATTCAGATCCTTTACTCAAGTACAAATACTAACACCACACTGTAAAGTGCTGCGTTAAAGACGGTACTTGAGAATAAGTATGTAAGTAGAATCAGGAAGATGTACCTGACAAGAGGTCTGACTGACCTGTGAGCTGTTTTAAATGAACTGAATTCAAAGATTAAAGCAACACAGTGAAAAATCACTGCAACACTGGACAGAAATAAATGTTGCGACATTGCAGAAGCTTATCGAAACAACGCCACAGCAAATGCAAGCTGTAATCAAAGCTAAGGGCGGCCCAACCAAATATTGGTGTGTGACTTTTTTCTTTGGCCAGGCAGTGTATATTTGTGCTTGTGCAGAAACTACATTTAGTTGATAGTAAATTCATATTAAACACGTCCGGGTTTTAGGACTCGTTCCTGCAGGACTTTCATAAACACATGAAACTAACAGAAAGCTCGTATCTCCACGTGGGTTTCCATCATTTGAGCTCTTTGAATGACGTCACGTCAGTTGTGTTTTCCTCTTCTGTGGTGCTTTAATGGCAGCGACTGGAGGATCAGCTCCGCCTGCGGTTTCCCTTCACCAACCAATGACCTCATGTTCTCACAGCATCAGCAGGTGGACATGATAAAATATTGTAAATATAAAATTCTTCTGTTATAGCAGCTTTAAGTTTAGTTATATTTCAAACAAACACCTTTGTTCACTTTTCTTTCAAAAAGTCACTAAAACCGAAACTGATGACTCACAGATGTTATTTTGGAACTTTCTTCTATTTGTTGCTTTGTGTTTTTGACCGTTTAGTTTTAGTTTCAGTTGATTATTGTTGATTATTATGCAGCTCACATATCTTTGCATCTGGATCTTGGTTCATTGATCCTGTTTGATTTTAAATTGTTGGAGAACAGGAAGGTCCAAATAAAGAATAAAGTATTAAGGGTCTCCGTGTGTTTGGGTGGCGTGTCCGCTGCCTTGCTCGTGGGGATTAAAACCAGCGACCTTCCCGGAGAAGCCGTCCTCTGGCCGTCCTTCCTGAAGAGGAATTATCTGCGTCTTTATGGATTTATGGGAGATTTATTGTTTTACACTGATGAGCATTTAGTTTAGCCTGCTGCAGTAAAATCACATAAAAGCCACAATAATTCTCATTACACACACGAGTATTTGTGTTTTCAAGTGTTTGATAGATGTTATACTGATGTTGTGTAATGCGAGCGGCTTCTGTTCAGCTTCTGTTTCTAATCACAAACGCTGCAGAGGTGCATATATGTGCTGTTTATTCTGAAATGCAGTTTTAAACCGTTTTACATTTAACTCTTTATTTTTCTGATAACAGTTTCTGGAAAACATTTTGTTTAATTTGCATCATGAAACTAACATGTCCCACCAAACTGTGCCTTTAACGTAAAATGAAACCTGATATATTTTCTTTCTTAGCCTGACACACTTTAGTGAATCCAGCAGGAAAAATTATTTTTTGTTTTTCGATTATTAAATTCAGATTCACTTCTACTCAGTGTCACATTTCTTCCCCCGAAAAATCTAATAAATATTCAGCATGAAGTGAAGCACTTTAGTTTAAAGTGTCATATAAGATTTACATGTTTGAACAACTTTATATAATCATCTTATAAACGTGAAATTCAAGGTTGCAGCATGTCGCAGACAAAGAGTGACATTCAGATTTTATTTCAGTCCAAAGAAATAATCATAAAGATCAATGTATTAATCAGATTAATAGATATAATGACCTTGTTCATGACCTGCTCATCCAACAGTCTGAACTGTTTTAAAACCGACAGCAGAGGAAGAAGAAGAAGAAGAAAATAAAGAAGAAGAAGAAGAAGAAGAAAATAAAGAAGATGAAGAAGAGGAAAAAGAAGAAGAAGATAAAGAAAAGCAGAAGAAGAAGAAGAGCAACAAAATATAGAAAAACCAAAATATTGAGAATCTGGTGAACATTTTTTAACTTCCCGCTGAAGGTCTTTTCTGTAAAGTGACCTGAAAAAGGAAACTTTAATCACAAAAGCAAACAACAAATGAAGAAACTGAAAGTGACAGCTGACAGAGACGGAACATCTTTACAATGTAAAGACAGAAATAAAATATCACTAACTGACTCATAATTTAACAGAATAACACAACTGTCGATCCAATAGTTCTTATTTATCAAATTTGATATAGATTTACATTTACTGTTAAATTACAATGCGATATATTTTAATATTTTTTATAATACATTTTCACTATATATATTATATATATTTTATATTATAAAAGGACATAATTTGTTTAGAAAATAACTTTGGCTCATTAACACAACACAAGGACAAAAACACCCAGAGAACAAAAAATACATATTATACATACATACATATATATTATTTTATAATAATACAGATTATATATTTTGATATTTTGAATTTTAATAATGTTAATTATACCATCAATAATCAAGATAAATAAACATCCCACAAATGAAGCAAACTGATCTTAACATCCATAGAATCATTTATAATAAACAGAAAGAATAAACTAACATTTCATAATGTAAGTAACACCAGTAACTGAAATCTCTGGCTGATATTCACACCATCACATCCTGATTATCGTTATTAATTTACTTTACAGCAATGAAACTGATGCGTGTGTGTCGGTGGAAACACTGATTACTGATTCGCTCACAGAGCACAGATCCAGATCATCAGCTCATCTTTCTCATTGGCATCAAAATCCTCTTTTTCAACTTGGACCAACAGAAACACGACAACAAATACAATACAAGCGCACTGACACGCCTGTCAGATGTTACACAGGAACATGAATGTTTTCCAGTTTAACATCGTACAGGGATGAGTTTTCTAAATTATCAAAATAAAGTAAGGAAATAAAAATAGAATTAAACTGAATGTGCCACAGCGTCCCAGAGCTTTGATTTTCATGTTTTTATCTACTTATGGAAAATTAGATAAAGACCAATAAAGAAGAAGGACAGAGCGAAGAATGAATGGAGAAAGAAAAAGAACATTTCCAAAGAAGAGATAAGGAGGATTGTGTGTGTGAACCGGGCGTCCATCTTGTTCCCCCTTGTCACCTGTCTGCAGGTAAACCATTAACCAGCTAATGGCCATAAAACTCCACTTTATGGAAAGTTTGATGATGGCAGCCGGTCGTAAACACTGAAGCCTTTTATGGCATCGCTGGCTGTCGCTGCTCACCTTGACACAGTCTGCATGCAGCAAAGCAAAAAGTGTTGGACGAGGGGTCGAGTTTAATTCCAAAAAGTTCAAACATCAACTGCTGCTCGCTTAGCTTATAGGTAGCTAGTTGATTGGACGTTAACACTTTTTCAAGAAGGTTTAATTTAAAAAATAAAAGTTTAAAATGCTTTTAAGGATGAATCTAATCAAATATATGCAAGATACAAACGTGTTTACAGAACGTGTTAGCATGTAACATTAGCTGTGGCTCAAAACAGCAACACAACAGCGTTAAAATGAACAAATCAATTAAATTAAATTCAGTTTTATTTATATAGAACTATATCATAACAGAGTTATCAGAGTTAGAGTTAATATAGAGCAAGTCTAAACCAACTCTACATGTACAGACCCAACATTTCCACCAGGAGCAGCACTAGGAGACAGTGGCAAGGAAACACTGTCTTTAACAGGCAGAAACCTCGAGCAGAACCAGAACCAGAACCAGGCTCTGGGTGAGCGTCATCTGCCTCGACCGGTTGGGTAGAGAGAGAAAAAAAGAAGATATGGGGGGGGGGGGTAAGGTGAGAGCAGGATGAAAGAGAACACACAGCGTGTGAATGCTGATGCTGAAAGGCTGTCGCTAAACTGGAGAGCTGTGCAAAACACTTCAGAAAATGCACAAATCTGAAATGCAGAAATGTGAAATGAATTGGCAGAATTAGAAGCTGAAATGTATCAGCTGGAAGAAGAAGCAAATAGTTATGGGGCGCCGAATGTAAAAATTCAGTTACAGTTTTTTTGCTGATTTATTTTGAACATTTAGCTCACATTTAGCTCACTTTCCTCACATTTGAGACAGAAAACTTGTAAAAAGGTTAAATATATATCTAAATGTTAAATATACATCTAAATCTAAATGTCTCGTCGTTTGTAAAGCTAAATATTCAGAAAATATGCAAATAGACCACGCCTCTCGCCGTTGGCTGCTTTTTGCCACTGATCCAGGACAGTGGTGTGGGCGGGGCTGAGCGTGGTGTTTGGGGACATGACATCAGTGGGAGAAACGCCGTGAAGCAGCAACCTTGTCATGGCCGCTTCTCTGCAATTAGAAGACATTGAACATGCGGTAATCGCTGGTGTGCGTGCTGCACTCCAAGGTGGCGTTCCACTGCTACCGTCCGCACCATTAACGCTAAGATAAATAGCTGTCATTTTAACCTCTTAATGCATCCGGACAGTGGTGTGGGCGGGGCTAAGCGCTGTGTTTGAGGCGAGCCAACGGCTAGAGGCGTGGTCTATTTGCATATTTTCTAAATATTTAGCTTTATAAACAGCGAGACATTTAGATTTAGATTTAACATTTAGGTATAGATACAACATTTAGATTTAGATTTAACCTTTTTACAAGTTTTCTGTCTCAAATGTGAGGAAAGTGAGCTAAATGTTCAAAATAAATCGGCAAAAAAACTGTAACTGAACTTTTACATTCGGTGCCCCATACTCAACGCCTACGCTCCTAACATGACAAACATTAGGAGTCACAGCTGTGACAAGCACACCCAAATGGGGGTCTCCTGCTGATACAGAAAACCCGCTGATTCAAGGCGAATCGTCACACGTGACCAAGCACATCCGACATGAGAAACAGCACTGCGTCTCCCTTGTCCCTCCAGGGCGAGGTCTCCCATTGCTATCTGAACCACCAGGTGGAACCTTTCCTGTGATATTGGGGTTGACGCTGTAGATTACTAAACTAATTCAGCTGTAGAACCTTCAAAATAGTAACAATATGGAATCTAAGTATTTCACTCGTGCTTCCCACTAACCTCTCAGCTGCTGAACGCCGTGTCTCACCATAAATAAATGTTTTTCTGTTGTATTTGTGTGTGTGTGTGTGTGTGTATCTAGCTACAGCTTACGGACTACAGCTTGCATTTTGTTGTACAACCCAGTGTTTTATAATGATAAATAAATTAACCCTGAACCTTGAACTTCTGAAAGTGAAATTACTTTGCAGGAAAGGGTAATTACCACAGAATGTGTGTTCTGAACGGATTTCACCTTCACTTCAGATTAATTTTAAAGCTGTCTTTGTTAGCATTCTGTTGAAAGCCCGACCTTGAAGTCAGAAAAACTACACCCACGGAGGAAGTTTTCAAGCTGTCTCGTAGATCCACTTTTTCAAAAAGAAGTTTCTCTCAACCCAAAACAGAATTGATAACGTGTGTGCTCTTGTTATTCTCTACCCAGTTGTATGAGCCTGCACTTTACATGAAATAAATTGGTGAATCCAGTCGGAAGCATCACTCCTCGTCATATGCAAATACAGTGAAGGCAGCATTGTTAAGAAGGATTTTAAAATCTTAAGATAGCTGAGACATGGAAGTGCAATTTAGCATGAGAAAGGTGCTGCTGATGTTTTGTACATTTGAAAGTATAATGCAACTACTATATTGTATTCACCCTACATTGCAAGGGTATTGAAAGATTTTATGAACATGACAGTTGCAGTATCTTTTAGACCCTAATCTAGTCCACAATCCACAACACCCTGTTTTGTTTTAACCTACTGCTTGAAAAGTGTTGACCTAAATAACACCACTGGCTGCAGAGACAGAGACGGTCTCATCGTGAGGAGGAAAAATCTCACTCAATTTACTCTTGGTTAATCCTCCTATATGACCAAAACTGCTGGCACAAACTGGGTTTCCTTTGGGCTTCAGTCATTTTGGGTTTATTAAATGGTTTGTGTCTTTTTGGTTTTGGTTGATTTTAAAAGTGGAAAGAAGCCCAAACACCAGCCAAAAGAAAGTCTGGGGTGACAAAACTTTACAATGCGCCCTAAAAACCTTGAAAACTCCAACAGAAAGCAACATTTTCTTGTAAATATCATTTAGTATTTCATACTTACTTCCGTGAACTTGGTTTTAATTCCTCTTTTGTTTGATGTAGATGTCAGTGACTAAAACATTAAATAGCATGATGTTTATTTCAGTATTCGAAAAAATTATTCACCCTTGCTGTTTCACTGTTCGCTGTCAACAGCTGGCAGCAAGCAAACTTGACCCCAAGCTGTTTCAAAAGCAGTGGAATCAATGTAAAGGCTGTATGCACTAAGTATATGCATCTCTGTGAATTGTGTGCATGTGTGTGTTCACTTAGCAATTGCGGCTGGATCCCAGACTCTCTCTGTCTCCACTAACATCTGGCCTCTCACAGACTTGGAGACACACACACACACACACACAACCCAGTGACATGCAAACTCAGACTGACTCACCCACTGTATCAAATGTCCACTCACTTACACACACACTTTGTCACTAATTTAGTCTCACAGACACACACACACACAGGTCAATACATATCTCCAGTCAGTGTTCCCAGTTGCTCCTCAACTGATTGATTGTTCAACTGTAGTGACTAATTATTTGCTCCTGCTGGGACTGACAAACAATAGCTATTATTACATTGGTAGAATACCAGTCCTGGCTCACAGCTGATTGGTTCTTATTAGGCAGTCATGTGAATTACACATATTGCTTCTGCTGCGAGTGGTAAACATCATACAGATACATTCAAGCACTCTGACACTGACCAGGACATGAGTATGACTGTCCAGGAGTGAGACCAAATTAAGACCAACACCAAGACAGAGGAGGAAGAGTGAGGCCAGACTGAGAGAAACTAGGAAGACAAGAGTCAAGACTAGTCAAGACTGGGGCTGTGGCTGAGAGGATAGTGCAGTCGTCCATTAACCCCAGGGTTGGTAGTTCGATCCCAGCTCCAGCTGTTCGCATGTCGAAGTGTCCCTGGGCGAGATACCGAACCCCGAGTTGCCCCTGGTGGAGGCCAGCACGGCAACTGTGTATGAACGTGGTGTGAATGTGCTGGTACCCAATGTTAGCTGGGATTGGCTCCAGAAATGAGTCAAGACTACAGTCTGTGGGGCAACAACAGTCTTTCAAAGAGCGGATAGATCGCATGAAGCAGAGCACCAAATGAAGAGCAGCACATAATGCTTCAAAGCAGCTAACTAGGATGCTATGGATGTGTTTGAGAAGTCCCAGTGTGATCGGGGAGTAAAATTATTGCTGTTGCATGAAAAGTGACAGAATCCCACTGGGCACGTGTTGTGGAGATCAGTGTATTTGGGGTAAATGTTCAATTTAGTTGAACATTGGCTGCTAAACAAGAAGGTTTGTTACCACTGGTTTGAAACAATGTATTGTATTTCATAAGCCCATCATTTTTGTAAAATCTAGTAACTACAGCTTGTCAGATAAATGTAGTGAAATGAAAAAGAAAAATAGTTTCCTCTGAAATGTAAAGTATTAAAAAAAGTAGTTGTATGTAGTTACTTTCCACCTCAGATAGTCAGCAACAACGTGGATCTGAATCTATTGCCAAGGTAACCTAGATGTCTGCATGTGTGTGCAGTGAGAACATTGAACTAATAAAAAAATGAATTGATGTAATAAATCTAAATAAAACAATTAATCAGACTTGATGTTTGCTTGAAGTGTGCAACACAATCCATGCAAATAATGACAATCTGCTCTCTCAGTCAACGGAAGCCAAAAAATGGGGGGGTGGGGTGGGGGGGTTTACAAAAATAACCAGTGTGAACACAACAGGCCAATCTGTGTCCATAGATGATAAAAAATGAGCAAGGCCACCCTCGGTCCTCTCTGCTGGAATAACAATCACAGCAACAGTAACACGACAGAGAAAACAAAAGATGCAATGAGATGGTGGGAGAATGGGAAGACATCCATGTTGAAGGTCACACCAGGACGTTTACACACAGACAATTTAAATGACATAAAATCACTTTGACTTATGCCCTACTGGTGCATGAGGTATAAAATTGGTTCCACTGGTGATTCCTCAACTTGTCCTCAAGCACCAGGAAAAGCTTTCAGTCCCAGCACACAATGAAATAACAGTCATTTTATTTTGTTTCACTGACCAGGTTCTCAAACTCTACCATCCATAACATTAGCTTGTTTAGCTGAGAACGTGGAGATGCTATTGGCTTGGCAGTCTTTCAGAATATATGTAACAAAAGTTTTAAAAAAGATACAGGTGTGTGTAGAAGATGTGTGTGTGTGTGTGTGTGTAACATAGCAGGATTACAGATGGCATCCCAGGTGCACGTGGGTATTGTAGTGTAGATGTGTTTAATTGCAGTTGCACTGTGTGGATACTGGAGCTGTGTGTGACGTCACAAGTGCGTGGAGGTTTTTCATGTGGATGACAGCTCAAGTTGCATACCTGTTTGGGGAAGCCTGGAACTGTGTGATGATGTGTACAGTCACTGAAGATGTGTGTGGAATCACATGCGTGTGCATGGATGCTGGAGGTGTGTGTGTGGCATCACAGGTGCATATGTGACCTGTTTTAAGTATGACATTGCAATTGTGTGTGGGTTTTGCAAAATACCATATTTTTTGGTAAAATAGCTGTGTGTACACGATCAGCCATAACATTCAGACAGCATGGCACCCTGAGCATCTCCATATGCAACAAACTGCGATGCTCTGTGTGTTCTGACACCTTTCTATCAGAACCAGCATTCACCTTTTCAGCAGTTTGAGCTACAGAGACTCTTCTGTTGTATAGGACCACACAGGCCAACCAACACGCATCAATGAGCCCCATGACCCTGTCGCCGGTTCAGTGGTTTTCCTTCCTTGGACCACTTTTCGTAGGTACTGGCCACTGCAGTCCGGGAACACCCCACAAGAGCTGCAGTGTTGGAGATGCTCTGACCCAGTTGTCTAGCCATCACAGTTTGGTTCCTTGTCAAAGTCGCTCACTTTTTTACACTTCCCCATTTTTCCTGCTTCAACACATCAAATTCGAGGACAAAATGTTCACTTGCTGCCTAATATATCCCCCCCACTGACAGATGAAGTGAAGAACATTGATTATATCATTACAATGTCACCTGTCAGTGGTCATGAAGTTATGGCTGATTGGCATGTGTGTGTGTGTGTGTGTGTTAGTAAAGTTATAAGTTACAAGTATGCTGCCACAAATTTGCTTTGTATTATTTGAGCCATTAGGTCCGTTTATTATTTTTGCTCTACTTGCAGCAATAAGCACAGTGAATGCTATACAGTTCCCCCGCTGGGGACAGAATTAAAATGCTATGAGAATAGACATTCGACTTATTGTTTCAGACATATAAGTTTGTTTAATTTTCTCTTGACTAAAACATTTTTTAGGAAATTGAATTAGAAAAATAAAATCATGTGGATCAAAAATAGGGTGAGATCTGTGCCACTGATATATATTTTAACTACTATTGTGCTTGAAGTCAACTTTAAAGAACTTGTTTATCTGTATCTAGTAAACTACAACAGTTTACTGTAGCTCACATTATAGATATAGCTATGTTGCTGTGATACTTAATATTACTTGTTAATTATTCTAATCATTACTTCTAAAAGTGGAATTATATGTAGCGACTGCTATGTTGTTATCTACTTTGGGAAATAATGAATATCACAGAGCGTGAGTCACGCATGCAAATTAAAGCTATGGATATCAGATTAAACCATGCGGTACATTTGTAGTTTGGCTAACTCAACAATAAATGTTGATGCAGTTGTAAAATCTCAAAACGTGCAAACAGCTTTGAATCTGCCCTTTCTTTCACAGGAGACAACTGGGCGCAGAGAGCTGGTGGTGATGGGGGGAATATTGTCGCAATGGGGAGTTTTTGGCACAAACGCTGTACTGGTGTGTCAGGGTCCCCACTCTTTTTAAGAAATCCTTTTCCAGGAGCTTTCCAGGACATTTTCCAGGGGGTTTTCTTAACAGGACAGCATTTGCTCACAAATGGTTATATAATTTATAAAAGACTCCAGGTCCCTTATATGACCTTCCAACTTGGACAGATTGTGTTACCTCTGTAACTATTTCAAAATACAATAAAGTAGGATATCACACAATAAAGTACACTGTAAGGTGTGCGTTATTGTCAAAGCATTGTTTAACATTGTAATGGGTTGTGCCCCCCCATCAGTCTACAGCTGTATTGATGTCGATGGATGTAATCTTAATTTCAGTTTAATTTTATCAAACAAATAAGCACTGACACACAGCAACAAAAACAAGATAGAGCCTCAGAAGCTGATGGTTGGACCTCTCTTCTCCCTGGACTCTCTGCCACGGCTGCCTGTTTGTCAGCTTCAGGATTTGTGCTGGGAGGTTGACTGATGTTTTCAACTATATTTTCTGTTGCCATGGCAAAGTTTCACATAGAATTTAGTGCAAAAATCAAAATCTGAAGAAGTCGAATTGCATAATCTGTATAGTACACACAGTTGTATTAAGCCTGCATCTATACAAATTACAGCTATGTCCCATCTTAAGTGAAAGAAAATAGTAATATATTGAAAATTAAAGATTGTAATATTCAAGTGTCATACATTTCTATTGTCTTTCAACTGGTTAGAAAGTGTCTCATAGTAGCAATCTTATATCATGTGCAGGACTTGATTGGGCCTTTGATAGCTCTGGGAGCCTGGACTGGATTTGAACTGGAGCTGAAATTAAGACTCCAGTTTCATTAAAAGTACTTATATATAGACACTGGCCACATCAATTCTCTAATTTTCCAATTAATTCCTATTAAAGGCCGTCATAGTAATTTCAGTACACTATATTGCCCCAACAAAACCAAATTAAAACTCATCATCATGTGTTGAGAATCTTTAAATCAGACATTTTATGTCCATGACGTATGGACATGGGAGAAAGCAGCTTCACCATTCAGACATAAATTCAGGTTTGGTTCTTTCTGTACACGGTGGTGTAGAGCTTCTGACAAATGCTCATGCAGTAATTGGGGCTTGAATGACAAAAGGTAAACACGAATGTTTTTGCAATCTATAATTCACAAAAGAGGGGGGCAGATAGGAACTAGAGAATGCAATTTCTGAAGAAATTGCGGTGTGAATGCTGGTGCTGAATAGCTCACGCTGAGGCTGAATATGAGATTGAAATTTTGAATCATCCTGAAAATGTTTGAATTATGT
>JAVQJF010095159.1:0-16187 GCA_036023855.1 Gadopsis marmoratus | reverse complement strand
TCTCCCCCATTAATAACCCCCCCCCCCTTTTTTTTTCCTATCCCGACCCCCCCGCCTCTGCTCTGCGCCCTGGAGAATGCTGATGCGTTTCTCTCGTGCTTTGCTGTGCTCTGTTCTGCTCAGGTCCAAATGCAGTGGTGTTGTGTTTTTTGAGTAGGTTTGTAATTTGGGATCCTGCATGCGCACTCAGCGTGAGGAGATGATTTTTAGTTAGTATAGGCTTGTGTGGGTGCGTTTGTGTGTGTGTGTGTGTGACCTTCTTATTTTTTCCATCTTTGTCTCTTTTTTTTCTGTCTCCTGAATCCATGTGGGAAAAACGCTAATAATAACAACAAATGCAGTTTTTGTCATAAATATGTCTGTGTCCTCAAACTGTAGGTATTTTCTTGACATGGCTATGCATTGCTTAAATCTTCTGTCCTGTGGAGACCGTGAGCTTTCTGTATGGCCTCAGCTGTGTCAAAGGCTGAGGCCATTCCACCCCCCCCACCCCCAATTTCCGTAGCGGTGAAATAATACAATCTAACTCACCCTCAACAGTCCAATTTCCTCCCTGTGTCTCACTCACATCCACACCACCTTCTTCCCTCATGCAGAAATGCAATATACTGACACCTACTGTATCTTGGTTGTGAATGTGTGTTTATTTATATATATGTATGTATATATATATATATATATATATATTACAGTATATACTATATATGTGTGTATGTATGTGTGTGTGTGTGTGTGTATACACATACATACAATACAGGTTTGAGCAAACTATATATATAAGCAAAATGTTACTAAAATTGTGCCTGAAATATTACCTACATTAATCATAGTCTAATATCTACAGAATACATTAAAAAATTACCAGAAAAGACACATTTTGTAAGGTAGTCACAAATATTTAAGTATTCTTTTAATTAAGAATTAAATGTCAGTATATTCCATCTCTATATGGTGCCCCCCCCCCACTCGCTCTCCCCTACACACCTTAGCCCAGGTGTCTTCTTCTTCAGAGTCATGTAATCAAGTTCTGTGTGTGTGTGTGTCTGTAGGGAGGATACCCTGCTGCTGCTGCTGCCGCGGCTGCCGCCTATCGCTATGCCCAGCCCACGGCCGTAACCGGAGCAACCGCCGCAGCTGCCGCCTACAGTGACAGGTGAGGTCATCCCAGGACACACATCGACACACACACACATCTCACTCACTATACAGCAGAAGTGCTGAGTTGCAGACTGTAATTAACAAAAGTATCTTTAAATGGGCCTTCTGGAGCAGCATTTTGTTCCAGTTGCATGTAGGAAACTACAAAATAATGAATTTAATACAGGACAACAACAAAGTGCAAACTTGGCCTAAAGGTGCCCTGTGGAGGTACGATCTAATTCCTCCCTTGTAAAACATTTGCAAAGATGATTGTTCTTAAGTTTGAAATCTTCATTGTTTACCTCCGTGTTTATTTGCTAGTCTTCTCCAGCCTTTTTTGGGTGCATTGCTGGGTGTCTCGGTGCGTCACCACCACCTATAGATGAGTGGAATAGTGCCTCGTCACCTAAACGGGGACCCACTTAGAAACGCCACAGGGTACCTTTCAATCATTTTGTCCATTCGTACCTCAAATGAGTAATTTCTTGTTGTTCATGTTGTGTTTGTGTTGCTAGTTATGGCCGGGTGTACACTACAGATCCCTACCACGCTTTAACTCCAGCTGCTGCTGCTTACGGAGTGGGAGCCATGGTGAGAAAACTGACACAAGCTCTGCAAAACAACCAGTGTGGAACATCAATTAGTTGTATTTTATTTTTCTTTTACAGAGGAATGTTTTTAAGATCCACAGTGCTGAGAGTAGATGCACAGTGTCTTCCCACGTTAAGCTCTTCTTTGGATTCACCATGGGACTTGTTTCTTGTGTCCTCAGCAGGACATTGTACTGAAATTTTCCTAAAAAGAATTATGAATAAGCGCGTGTACACTGTTGTAGTCATGGGTCAACAGATGTAGTATTTGTGAATTTGCAGTATAACTGTGTACACTACATTTTATAGGTGCATTTATAAGGTTTTTCCACACTAATAGTATATAGCTGTAGCTTCATTTTTTCCTGCTCAATGACTGTTATCCTTTCTGTCTCTTTCAGGCCAGTTTATATCGGGCAGGATACAGTAGGTTTGCTCCTTACTAAAACTACAAATCACACCCAAGGAAGCTCACATGGCTCCGAATCCCTTTTTTCAAGCTCTTTGTTTGGCAGCAGCTCCCCTCCCGTTTTTTTCCTGCAGGTGGACTTCAGTGACAACTCATGTGTTTTGTTCTTTCTTCTTTTTTTTTGCGTGGCAATAGAGGTCATTGCCACTTCATCAGCTCAAACTCTGTTTCTGTAATCTTCAGTCTGTCACTGACATGGAAACGGTGACAAAACTGCCACGCGTGTCTCCCACATCAAAAGCCAGAGCCTACAATTTTGAACTACGGGGCACAATTTAGGACGGTTTTTAGAAACACTATGGGACCTGGAAGGAGGGAGAAAGCTGTTCCTGTGTGAACCTGCACACTATAAACCCTTTTCTTTCCCCAAATTACCGTATATCCACTGCCGTATCAGACCTATATATATATATATATACACACACACACACTTGCATCCAACACCAAGTATACAGTTTCCTCTACATGTTCCTGTAGCGTTGGCCTGCACAGAATGATGCCACAGCACAGCATTATACTAAAAAAAAGGTACTTGGGTTTTTAAACACTACATTGATGTAAAACTACCCTCTGGTCCCTCTGGTTTAGCATTGTGGTATAATAATGAAACTGGGACTGCTCAATGCAGAAGACATAGGAATTGTTATTGTTATTTCGTGAAGCCAGAATACTGAACGTAGAGGGAACTTGGGAGCATATGACTGACAAATTACACAGCATGGGGAAAAGTCTTTCTTTTGTCATTTTCCAACACTTTACAGCTTCCTTCAAGTGTAAAAGGAAACACACACACACACAAAACAACAAACCCCAACTGTTTAAAAAAGATTTTTTTTTAAAGTGAAAATGACAAGGAAAAAAAAAACAAGCAACGTTGTTTTATTTCTGCATTACCTCAGGTTTTGTTTTGCTGCCACTGATAAGAAGTTGCATTGAGCTGTCATTATATATAACATGTCCATTACTTTCAGTGACAACCATACATTTGTCTGTATTACTGTACCTGCAACACTAAAATGGGATGTTGGGTCACTTCCTCCTCGTTTCAGCTCTGAACTCACCCTGAGCTGTATGTCCATTTTGAGTAGTATTCAGCACACACACACACACACACACCCCCCCCCCCTCCCCTCTTAGGGATCATCCTTGACCTGCTCATACTGTAGTGCTTCTTCCATAAAAGGACTCGGTACACTTCATTCTATCTCCTGAACCGTCGCACATTCCAGCTGTAGCAGCGATGCAGTGCATGAACGGGGTCCGATGGACAAAGAACCCATGAAACACAAATGAACCCAATTTTAGCAAAGCAGATCTGAAGCAGGAGCACCCACATGGGAAGCTAATCATCTGCCAGTCAGCCAAATGGGAATCCCTTCTGGCCCTCCCTTTGAGAGATTTACGTCTGCAGGCTTCAGGCGGAGCCGCTCTGTACGTGGAAATGGTGTCTGATCTCAACTCAGCAGAACAGGAGTAGATCCCAGAACAGAACAGCCTAGATTCGAATACAGTGGAACAAAGAGATTGCAGTCATGTAGTGGCGACTTGGAGTAATGATAATCTATATGTTTTCTATTTATATTCATCATTTTTAATGTAACAGGACACCAGATACGCTGTCATTTTGTTGAAATCCTTCATCATGCTCTCTGGGATTGTTCGGTCCGAGTAGTTTTAAAGTTCTCTTTACCAGTCTGTCTGACGGCATCATAACACGACTGGCAGCCAGACAATTTATAGACCAAGTCTCTGTCCTGTATGTATCATATCTCCATATACTCTCACTATGTTGTTGTTGCTTTGTTTGCCTTTTTGGTTCCAAAGATTTTCTGAAGAAAGCACATTTTTGGTCCTGATGTATTTCTTGTTTTTGTGGTCGATTGTTAAGCCTTTTTTTTTTTTTTGTTTGTTTTTTTGTTTTTTTGTTTTTTTAACATGTGGGTTGAGGCTGTATTTTTCAGTGCAGTGTAGAAACAGCATCCCGGGAAACGTCATCGAAGCGGCGTCTACAAAAGGCCGAGAACACATTTAAACGGTCAGAGCAATTTTGGGAATTCTGACCCACAAACAAAACAAACCTGTTTAAATCTAATCTAGTCCACACACTAATTTATTGGCCTTTTTTTTAAAAAAAACAAACATGCTGTAGATGCAGAGGTGTTTGCTGCAGACATGGCAAATAAGACCAGGTGGAGTCATGAGGGATATGCGGAAAGACAGAGGATATGTTGAATTGCATTTGCCAGTAGGGCCAAATTACAGGCAAAGCAAATGGAGGGAAACGTCCACACAAGGTCAAAAGGGCCCTGTGGCCCAGCAGTGACCACCTTTTGAACAATGAAAGAATGTGTGTGTGGGTGGGTGGTTAGTGGAGGGAAATTGTGACGGTGAAGGTGAGAAGCTGAGCCATTAATCATTAGCTGACAGGATAACGACGTCCCCTGCTGTCTTTTAAAAAAATAAATAAAAAGGAAAAAAACATGTTCAGGGGATACAGTGCAAGGAGGGGTAGTGTTGTTTTGTATGATTGTGAAAACTGTGTGCAGTAGGTCCAATGAGTATTTTTGACGCGCATTACCTCTTTTTTTTTTTTTTTTTCTTTGGTCTTATTATTCCTTACAAGTATTATCAGAAGTGTTGCTATGCATGCTTTTGTGAGAGAGGAAGGGTGTCTGTCCGAGAATCCTTTCATTTGTGCATGAATTCAAATCATAGTGCTGGAGGAGGAAGATTAGGTGGAGGACGGGGGGTGTTTACATAGCGGGAAGAGGAAAGACCTGGGATGCGAGGTGACAGGAGAGTCTCAGTAAAGGTCCGGCTGAGAGTGTTCTGGGGGGTGGGGGGTGGGGGTGCAAGTGGCCCTCGAGTCGCTTTGTGGAAGCCGATTCGGTCCGCTTCAATAATCTGGGTTATCTCTGCTCTGTGCCTCCTGTGGTTGTCACCAGTCATATCAGATGCGTGGAGTTTAATTTGGTACGTCGGCACCCCGGTGGTTTGCTTTTATGATGAAAATAAAATAGTCACAAAACCGCTGCGGCGTAGGCTCACTCAATGATAATTCAGCCTTTACGCAGAGATGAGGCTGGTGAACAGAGCACTATTGTGAACCTGCCCACAGAGAGACTCATTTAGCAGCGTTTCCACTTCGTCCATCCAGTTGGCAGTAAGTTTGTAGTAAGCGGCGACTGTGGCAGCAGCTGCACGGACTCCGGTGGGCTGCTTTTGCTGGTTTCTGTCTCGTCTAATTGGGGTGCGTCTCATTCGGAAGGCTGCGAAGTCACCACGAACGTGCGCTGGAGTGACACAGAAGCAAATGGATCTCCTCAGCCGCTGACCCCGACTCCCCCCGCACCGTGCTCAAGTCAACCCAGTGGGAGTTTGTTTTTGTTTTTTTTTTTTGTACAGGGATTTAATAAATGAGTTTGAAATGCATGTGGATTTTTTTTATGTCACATGCTCTTAAAAGCTCATTTATCCAATTGAGGTTTTTTTTCTTCTTCAATAAGTGATGTCTATTTTCTCACAATGTTTTATTTTGCCATCCTTGTGTCTGCCTTCTGTTTATTCTCTTCATTATTATTGAATGTATATAATAAATAAACTGTTTGGTTTTTAAACTGGATTTTGGATGCTTATTACCTGTGCCCCATGCCTCTGCCAGGGTTAACATTGGTAGCACCATAGAGCACACTCCCAGACATGCTTCTTGACTTTGGAGCTGCTAACTATTATGGTATTTCCTTCCCACAATTGTCCAAGGCATATCACGTTTTTTCCCGTGTTTGGCTGGAAAGAGGTTATGCAATCAGGGGAGAGACCACTTTAAATGGTACAAAACTCTACACCAAAAGGAGATAGAGGAGAACGTCTTGATTAAACAACAATCAATTGCAGCCTTTTGATTACAGGCTATCCAAGAACCACTTCTCAGAAACTTGTCCTTCTCATTGGTGCAAATAGCCGTTGTGAGCTGGGTGACTGATGGAGGCAACAATTGCACACGATTAATACGGCTTGGCTGGGTTGCATTGACCAAAACTACTGCGTGATAAGCTCTTCTGCCACCCCCAACTTTCTCATTGCTGCCAAGGGGGAACAATCTGGAACAATCTTTAATTGCATCTGGAGTTAATGGCCGTAAATGGGTTGGATGTGGTGGGAAACCTCATATCCCTGCTAATTGCTCTAATGCACAAGAGGCCAATTGCCAATTTGATGGCATGCTCTCTCTGAGTAATTGAAGTCGGGCTAATTGGAAGAATAGATTGAGGGCCGTCTGATGGGGGGGGGGGGTCTGCGTCTGATGTGAGATTGACCTTTGTGAATGGCAGAGTCAAAATACACAGAACAAAAGGCTATATGAATCTATATAGATCACTATCAATGGATTTAAAAAATGTTACATATTCTCTTGTGTGAATGGGACAGCTGTACTATCACAGGGAAGAGGGCTTGTATGGTTTTCATCTGCTACTATTGTGAAAACGCTCAGCTTTTTTGGCTGCTGCTGCTGCAGTGTGGTAGTCACAGTTTTGCCTCATCCACCCTGAGCAGCTCTATCTCACTTGCCACGCCTCGACAGTGCCCCCTGGTGGTTAAACGCGGGTACTGCGCCTCTTCTCCCTGTATGGTTGAGCCTCCAGGTTGCAGCAGGTGCCTGGAGGCATGGCACTGAATCTGGTTGAGTGAGTAATTGGCCTTTGGTGTGCCATCTATGCATGTTGTGAGTGGGAGAAGCAAAGGTTGAGCTTTGAGAACGCGACAAACACATCCGAGCTTTTACAGACGAACCATTTTATTGACAACACTTGTAGAAAATCACCAGAATACATATTGCTGGAAAGAGGCGTACCTCATACCTCGAATCTTTCTATGTACACAGAACACAATCCCTTGTTTTTGGTGCAGCAGCGCCAACAGAACCCAGCAACTGTGATTTAACTTTGAATATTATGAAGATGTTAATCAGTGATGGCACAAGTCCCCACAGTGTTGACAGGTCTCCTGTCCTATCCTCCTCCTGTCTTGTCTCGTCTCATCTCATCTAATCTGCCTTCCTCTCCTCTCGTTCCTCCTCCTCTCTACCATTCACAGTCCTCTGCTCTGCTTTGCTCTGCAGTTTGCCACCTTCAGAGCGACAGTTTCACGCCTCTTCTATCACCTTGGGGCTATTATATACCATCTCAGAGTAGCACACAATGTGCACACACTCACAGACACACCATCACAGTCAAGTATTTGTGATGTGGATTTCCAGCCAGAAGAAAGCTGGAATATCTGAACCCATCACCAGGTGATGAAACTCAAGCAGATGAGTCATACTGCTGAAGTCTTTTCTTCTTTTTCGGACATAAAGTACCATTTCTTACAACAATAAAACATATTTACATTTGCACACAAACATAAATCATAGAAAAACATTTTTGTGCTTTAGGTACAGATTAGCGCTTGAGTTGGGGTCACTGACGCTTTAACGTGTGTGAGAGACCCAGACGTGAAAATGAGTGGGATTTTATTCATGTCCGTAATATTTGTCATAAGGTTCCCTGTAGTTGGTGGTCTGAGGGCGAGGGATGGTGAAATCTTTGTCAGTGTCGATTTGCTGAAACATACACAGAAACATATAATCAGTTAATACCCATGATAAACTGAGCTTTCATTGACCTTACAACGTGACGTAGCCGTAATTGCCTACCAGTAGTGAAAGGTCACGGCGCATAATTGCAACATATGTGGGATCAGATTGTTAATCCTACTCACTGTCATGGAGAATCCAGACTCGTAGGGTGATCGCAGCACTTGCTCAGCTCTCCTGCCTGAAGGGTGACGTGATAGTTATCTCATTATCGCTTCAACATGTACTCTTTATCATACAGGCTGAGCCGAATCTTGGACACCAGCTCCATATTCATTTTTGCTTGTAGTCATATTTCAACATGAATGTCATTGAGTGAATCTGGAATAGCAATCATGGTTACTTTTTTCTGTTTTGTTTGTTTGTAGCGTAGCATAGGGTTTCTACACTTTAGCTGTATTCGTACAGGGAACCGTAACTCACTTCTTAAGAAGAATTGTCACGTTTACCTTTACAAGTGAAAAGTTGTAATTCATAGGCAGTAAAACACACCAGTGCTCAATTTAATACACAAAACAAGGTTTTAATGCTACAGCCTGGATAACGTTAGCAGGTTTTAGGTAGATTTTGCTGTGTAACTGACACCGTCAGTTTGCTAGCTTTATGACTTTTCTCTAGTTATGCTACTGTTACACTCTACTAATGTGCTACTGTTTTATCATTTACGATTATTCCCAAATTGTTAATTGTGGCCACGGTGCCCATTTAGTCTCACTCAGTGCAAAAACTGCTACATGATGGGTTATACTCCTTCAGCTAGTGTCCCCTGGTCCTCTTCGTCACTGCGGTTTGTCTAGTTTTAGCATGTTTTCTTATGATTTTCCACATTGCTCCTCAATTATTTTTGAAAGGTACTTTTTACCACTTTGTGTAGAGGTGATTTGATCCTATTATTAGTTCATACATGTTGGTTAGCAGTCAAGCAGTTCAAAGTGCTAATTCCTTTTATAACTGACAAACGCAGCTAACCTGCGTTAACTTTATGGAGCAATCTTTGTCGCGATATTTACAACTAAAGTCATCAAGTGACTTTAAGATGTTATTTTCCATTAGGTGTTACTATTGGTTGATTAATCAATTTGTTAGTGAACAAGAAATGGCATCTGTAACTATTCTGATATTTGATTAATCCTTTAAGTAATTGTTAAGTAAAAGTACCGTTGTTCCGACTGCTCAATTGCAAATACTTACAAATACTTCTGAGTGCTTTATGAAAACAAGCACTGTGAAGATATTAACTTTGACTGAGAAGTTGACATGGTTCTCTATTTTCTAATATTCAGTAGACCACAACTTAATCAAGGAAATAAAAAGCAGATTAATTAATGCAGCCCATGTCCTCGTCTATCTTCCTCCCTAAGCATAATTTACAGCCCTTCAATTAAGCACCGCTCAGTTATTGTTAATGAGGGCAGGTTCTCACCTCTCTTCTTCTCACCATCACTCTCAAAGCTTTCGTTTTCTTTCCCTTCCTTCAAGCTGTTCAGTCCCGGGATATCAGCACTGGTCCAGCCTACAAAGTTCAGAGGGTTATCCTTGGGCGTTCCCTCCCCCCTGCAGAGGAAGGCGACCTGGGACAGTCCGTGCCCCATCAGAAACACCCAGCCATTTGCCACCAAGGCGATGCTAAGCACCGGGTCATCCCATTGCGGCTGACGGCCCACCTTTGGGTTTCCCCAGGTGAGCATAGTGATCCACACCACCCAGATGCAGACGGAGAGCAGCAGTGTGAGGAACAGCAGTGTGGCCTGCAGCCTTCCCTGCTGGTGGGCCGGCCCTGTGTAGTTGTATTGGTACGTGAAGCAGGAGCGGCACAGTAAGTGCAGGGAGAGGATCAAGCTGATGGCCAGGAGGCACAGCACGTAGATTAGCAGCATGACAAATTCCTTCTGGCTGTACTCGCAAGGAGTCTTCTCCCTGACCAACACGAGGATCAGCCACTCGGTACAGATGATAGCCTGCACGGTGAAGAGCCCCAGGGCCATGGCGGGCTCCCCCCAGCCCCGGGCAGCAGCGAAGCCCAGCAGAGCAAGGCAGCGAGCCAGCAGGCAGGAGAAGGCCAGGGAGAAGAGCACGCCGAAGAGGAAGAGCCTGGTGGGACAGGTCTGAGGGGTGTGGCGGATGATGAAGGAGAAGGTGGTGGCAAAGATCCCAGCTGTGGACAACAAGAACATGGACATGCAGGCCACTGTGCCACCGAAGCCGCTGCGTCGTTGCCTTGATGAAATACAGAGGGACCAGAGCAGCAGGCCTAAGAGGAGAATCATGCTGAACAGGAAGCCTGAAGAGGCCAGGGTCTCCAGTACTATACCCCATGCTGCCCGACGGTCACACAGGTACCTATATATTGGGTCTAGCCCTGTGCCGCAGCCTGGAACGCCCTTTAGGGAGGTAACATTTGAGGAAGGCGAGGAAGTGGCTGCGGTGTTGGTTGTGCTATTGACTGAGCTGCTGTTGGCTGACTGGCATAGACAGGTGAGAGGGACGTAGAAGAGGAAGAGAAGGGGGAAAAGGGATTTCTCTGATAAAATGGCCATATTCACAGTCCACATGGGGAGTCGGTCCTTCCTTTAAGTGTCCGTTTATATAGAAGGTCTTTTCTCCTGAAACAAAAAGCAAATGTCGGCACAGAATATTTCACACATATCTTTGACTGCAACACCGTCAAACAGAAGCACCGCATTAACGCTGTGTTGACTGGCAGTGCAAAGCAAAGCAGGGTGAAATGGAAAACAGGATGAGACGGAGGTCACAGCGTGGTAAAGAAAAAGGGTGAGAGCGGTTTGACAGCGAGTGTGGGGAGTGCAGGGGGAGGGAGTGCACAAACATGCCAGAACAAGGCAGAGGAGTGTGTTAGCCAGGGATAAGAATGGAGCAAAAAGAAAGTGCAACATGGAGGTGAGGTTGGGAAAGAGCCGCGCACATGAAATGTAACTATTCCGCTGCATCAGCTCATAACAACAGTACAGATTGCAGGTGAGAGAAAGACAGTGAGAGATATTCACTCCTGATACCTGATTGCCACTTCCTCCAGTCCTTAACAGAGCCTTTGTTTCGGCATCAGAGATTCAAATATGACCTTCAGTAGGCTTATCACCAGAATAACATGACCCAGGCCCTCAACTTTGCCCCAACACTGGCCTTCATTTGTGTAGTCGGTCAGAAGATCATACAGTAGGGGAATGATTTGTAAAATAATGACTGGAAAGCGTAACGTTTGAGGAGATTGCTTCCATCTTAACATTATGACATGGAGGTTTTTATAAGCTGATTTTAAAATGAGGCTCTGAATATTGTAATGCCTTTTATAATAGCTGTTATTAGACAAAAACCTATAAAACTGAGCGAGTATTATAAAGAAAATAGTCATGGTGGCCATGACTTAAACCCTTAGAGCTACACCTCACAATAAGAGCCCATCTCCAAACCCGAACCAAACCTTTTATAAAAACAGAGGAACTTACCTTTCGGATGTGAGTCTAAACACTATCCCAGAAATTCCACTCTGAAGGTTTTGACTTGAAGTTTGTCTGGAAGTGTTGCAATCGGCGGCCGCTCAGCGTGAAGCCATGCACCTCCTCTGCTGCTGATGTGCTCAAATCTCTGCCAGCCAGAGCTAACAGGAAGAGCACGAGATGAGGAAGAGTGGGAAGCGATGGAGTCGCTGAGGTCTGAAGCCACTGGGAGAGAGGATTGTTTTCGCCTTGCATCAACAGGTTGGGCAAGAGTAGAGAAACCTGCATCCCTTCTCATACCTTCCTTTCAGACCCCTCCTGTCTCTCTCAGTGTCCCTCCCTTAGACTTTAGGTGGGGCTCACACACCTGGAGGTGATGATACATACAATCACACACCGGGAGCGAGAGTTCACTCCTCCATATTTATCAATCCATTTCCCATAAGAATTTGCATCCCGTTTCCAGATAACGTGTGCAGTTTAATGGGAGTAACCCGAGTGTCTGGAGCAAGAATGGGATATTTTGTCCTGTGAAACACATGCTCAGAAGGGGGTGAGACGCATGTTGTTGTAAGGGAGTTACAATGAGAGTCCAACTGACTCATCCCAGTCTCACCGGGACACAGAGCAGGACCAGACGTCACCTTAGTAACTGGTAAATCACAGTAACAACATTTTGCAATTGGTTGAGTTAGCCGCAGGGATAGTTGCATCAAGAATAGAGCGCGCTTTCAACTGTCGTGCTTTACAAGCCCATACGTAACACCTCAGCTCATGCCTGTACAAGTACAGACTTTGTAGGGTGTGTTCAGTTGGATCCGAAGTCATTCTTTAAATCAGTCTCTAAATGCACTCGAGTGGTGTAAAACACAATGTTTTTGATCATCAAGCTTGTTTGTAGGAGCAGAGTGTATGTACATATACTGTATGTCTGTGTGTGTATAGTACGTAATATTAACGTCTATCTACTGGATATTTCAAAGGCACTGATGTCTCCCTGATGTGCCACTTAATGCCAAAGGAATTCGAGCATGACATCATCTATGTTACTGCCATTAGGGTGAAATGGAAAGAAAGGAAACATTTGTGTGCATAGAGACCCAAGTGTCTGGGAGGAGCTGCTCATGGACGAGTGCTGAGGGAGTTTCTGTGGTGAATCTTGCAGTCTAGCGGCACGATGTCTGTCAGTCCACCACATTGGTCCGGACTGAAATATCTCAACAACTATTGGATGGATTGCTAATAAATTTGGGAAACATTCATGGTCCCCAGGTGATGAATCCTAATGACTGACATTTCCTCCAGCACCACCATGAGGTCAAAAGTACAATTTGCCTGTTACTTTGGTTCATGACCAAACACCTGCAACAGTAATTGATATTCCCGTCAGCCTCAGCTGTTTACTGCAAACTAGCAGATGTTAGCATGCTGTCATGCTAAACTAAGGTGGTGACTGTGGTTAATGACAATGGTAACATGCTGATGTTGCGCACGTACAGCACCTGCTAAACATCAGCATGTTGGCATCGCCACTGTGTGCCTGCTGATGTTAGCATTAAGCTCAAAGCACAGCTGTTTCTAAAGACAGCAGCACTGAACCGCTAGCGTGGCTGTAGACTCCTGATAATGTACAGCGTATAAGGTGTATTCATCAGTAGAAAAGCAGTATATTATTGTGTGCAATGTCAAAGAATATCATTTATTTTCAAGACAGAAACACAACATCTGAGGCCCTGGGACTGTTTGAATATAGTAAGGGATTGACTTTAATGCACAGTTTGATTTGTGAGCCACATCTTACACTTCGTACCAGCAGCTCATTTATTTTCCCTGTGAGTCGCAAGAGAACACAGTTTCTTGTTACATGACATTTGCAAACGTTGAATGATTTGTTTTCCTTTTCTGACAAAGAGCCTTGTGGGACTGCGTTGATTTCAGCAAGCCTTAAAATCGACAGCATTGTAGTTGAGACACAGAAGCAAATGACATTAATTAGAGCTAGAAGACTGCTATCATGGTATCTGGTATCACTTTGTTTCTCATTCAAGGTCCCTATTAGTGATATTAAGGTTGGGATTGTTTTTTGTTTCCCTTTGCTTTGCATGTTTTTATTTGTGATATATTTCCAGCCTAGCATGCCTTTTTTCAGCTTTTATTAGGTGTTCCAGAAAATGAAAAAGAGAAGGACAACATGAGTACTAAAAATAAACACGTTTTACTGCGGCTATCAGGACATACAGTAGTTCACAGTACATTTTCCGGGGTATTGTGCTTGCAACCCAAAAGATACATGCCTTTTGTTTTCTCTAAGGAGGGACGCTGGGTTCAGATAGCAGCAAGGATAGAGAGAGAGAGAGAGAGAGAGAGAGATGGGAAAGTAAGTTCGTCCTCCATGATCACGTGAAAGTACATTGTAGTTTTCACCGTTACAGCATATTGCACACTCTCCTTGCACCCCGTGGTGTTTACAGCGACCTTGTGTGCAAGGAGTAGAAAATACAATGCAAAATAAAAGAGGGAGGGAGTACAAAAGGTAGGATGGAAGACAAGGTGAGAGCAGAATATTGACATTTTAATAGACAGCTAGAAGCAAATACAAGCTAGTGTTAACTAGTGTCTTGCTTGCGTC
Source organism: Gadopsis marmoratus (assembly GCA_036023855.1). Taxonomy (NCBI): domain Eukaryota; kingdom Metazoa; phylum Chordata; class Actinopteri; order Centrarchiformes; family Percichthyidae; genus Gadopsis; species Gadopsis marmoratus. The sequence goes on along the minus strand of JAVQJF010095159.1, from coordinate 2,269 downwards.
CATCGCCGTGGAACAGGAGTGGCAGAGGGAGAGAAGGGAAGGCCAAATGAGGAGAGAGGAGTCAGGAGTAGTCTACTGTAGATGGATGAAGGGTAAGGGGATAAGGTGTGTGGAGGTATGTTTCTCGTCTTCTCATATCAAGTATATAGAATTAAAACAGTATCATATAATCATAATAATCATAATCATAATCATAATAATAATAATATAAAAATAAGAACATCATTATGCTTTCCATCCACTTAATGGAGCGAATGGTGAGGTAGATAGACGAGAGGGCATTAGGGGGTCTGCTGGCCGTCTTATCATGGCGTGCCGAGCTGAGGTGGAGAGAAGGCAGGGCAGAGGGGATAAGACAAAGGAGAGGTACAGGCAGGCAAGGAAGGCAGGAGGCAGCAGGTTTAAATGATGCCGTATTTGGCCAAGTCGCTGAGCTCCATGTCGCCGAAGGCTTCCCATGGGCAGACCACTGTGATGTCTGTGCCAAGTCCCTCCATGCCGGGGATATCGTCACCAAAGCTGGAGAGAGAGGAAACAAAGATGTCAGCGGCCCAGGTGTTGGTATAAGACCTGCTTTTATTGTTTGCATTTTCTATATAAATGTAATGTAAACAGGTGTTTACCCCTTCTGGCCTGGCTTGGGGGCCTTGCTCTTGAACGTGCGGGTCTGCCTCTGCTTGAACTTGGGTGGCCCCTTCTTGGGTGTGGTGGGGCCAATCACTCCACCAGGGGTCAGGGCGCTTCCTGCAGGGGGGCTGGCGTTCATTTCTGATGAGGGTAACTAACAGACAGAAAGACATGTTTGATTGCAAGTGCAGCTCCTCAGAGATCATGGTCTCCCTCTGTTAAGCCTGTTTCCTTCCCGCTCTCAATGCCAATCAGTGGAGATTATGCTCATTAGGTTAAATAGCCAGATTAGCTCTAATCCCACTCTGGTCCGCGGCGGACAACAGGGATGTCATGTGCGTTGGGAACACAACCTCTATTTTTAACCTCAAAACGCTTCCATTAGCTTCCATTAACACCGTCACATCATCAGTGAGTGTCTACGTTTGACAGGTCTGTTGCTTAACGAGTGCGGCTGCATCAACCAGTAGTGCTGTTTTATGCGCATGCGCCTGCCAATCTCTTGGACAGAACATCCCCATGTGTCTCTCTTGTCCTGACCTCAGACCTGACCTTAAGCAGTCTCCTCCCTAAGCTCTACTGTAATCCTGTCAGGCCAATTTGGCACAGGTGGAAACACCCTGGTTTGACACATCACGTAGCTTACGCATGTGCGCCACCTGCATCGGCAACAGATCCAGATTGCCTGTGGATGGAGTTACAGAGGCTCTCATGTGTAGAGATCTGTGAAGATGAGATGTCGAGACGCTGCACGACATGCTGTTAGCCATCTGTTGCTGTCATTGTTGCCCCTAAAGTCAATCCCCGTTACCTGTTCCCTCCTTTAACTCTCTATCCATGCCTTTTGTTTAGTTTTTTACTGTTGCATTCCTGAGCTCAACTACATCTGTTCTTCATCCTACAATTTATTAATTTTTGTATCAACTTTGTAGCCATTTAAATTGAAACATCAAACCACTTTGCTGGCACCGGATCAGTAGGGTCATTGTTCTTCATCACTCATGCACAAATTTGTTTCTCCTGTCATTCAGGCTGTTCCTTGTATCAGTTTACAGTTTTAGCGAGCAATGCACACATGCACGTCTGCACTAAAACCATCCTTGCCATCAAAGTCTAAGTCATCCTCATTTGAATTTGTGCATTCGCACCTATCTGCTAGTTCAGTGGTGACACGACTCATTTGATCTATAAGCAGACCACAAGTTAATGTTACCAATTCAGTGCCATGGAAACATTGTAAGCGCTGTAGACGCAGCAGCTGTTCTAAGTAAGGCACACTGTAAGTTTGAATGATATCATTAGTAAGTCAAGTCATTCAGGTTGTGGCAGCAGTAGAGTTTGTTCTCACCTGTTGTCACAGATATCCCAAGAGGCCGCCGCCGATCTCTGCTCAGAGCAGCTTCTTTCTTCCTGAGTTTTTGAAGTGTGTTGTGTGTCTCGTGCTTTTATATCTTCATCACTAATGCCCACACCCTCCTCCTCCTCTTTCAAGTCACATGCTCACCGGACAAGGTCAGGGGGCGTACTTCCCCGCTGAGGGCGGGGGGGGGGGGGGGGGGGGGGGGGGGGGGGGGGGGGGGGGGGGGGGGGGGGGGGGGGGGGGGGGGGGGGGGGGGGGGGGGGGGGGGGGGGGGGGGGGGGG